>JAODGE020030626.1:0-11267 GCA_027574965.2 Ecitophya simulans | reverse complement strand
GCAGATGGCATCTGTACGTAGCGGAATTTTCGGTCATTCGCTACTTGCTCAGCTTGCATGGGGCTTCTGTTCCAGAACGCTGGACCCTACTTCATCCGCCCTTGTGGCGTGTGCCCCATCGCCGCGTATACAGCGGCGGTAAGCGCCGGTGCGCGCTTGGAGGTTGTCCGTCGGTTCTGCCGGGGGCTTCCAGGGACTCGATGATGTCTTGCTGGTATTTGGCCTAGTCGCAACGCTCCCAGCAGTAGAATGTGCGATTTGTCTTTGGGGGGCTGGTGGGTATGGGGCTCTTGGGGTGCGCCTGTACGATTTTGTATGATAAGATAAACCGATCACTGTGGATAGTGGGCGTCGCTGTCCATTCGCCAAGGTCAACGTGTCGAGAAAACGTTAGGTCGATACAGCTTCCTTTTGGTTTCCCCGAAATGTGTGTGACGGCACTGCGGGTGTTGGAGAGGACAAGGTCATTCTCTATCATCAAATCATAGAGGGCTATGGCGGTTTCAGCTGGTGTCTCTTCCTCGGGTCCGGCCCATTGGGGGTGGAGGGGGATATAATCGCCGCACACGACAAGTGGCGTTGTCATATCGGTCGGCGAGACAATAAGCTTCAGGGAATGGGTAACTGCTGCAGGAGGTGGGGTGTACACATTGAGGATCTGCACCTCACTGTTTGATGAGGTCACGCTCCGGACCAGTAGTGCCTCAGTGGTCGTGTCGGTATCGGGGGTGTGTAGGGGGATTTGGGCTGATTTCAGTTGTTTGTGAACGGGTGTTGCGATACCCCCAAATCCACCGTACGCCATGTTGCGAGCATACAGCACATAGTCTCCTGACTGCAGAGTTGCGATCGTCGTCGCGGTCTTCTATGTCTCTTGAAATATGGTTATGTCCGGGTTTGTCGGTACTAATGATGCCAGCTCTACAGCCGGGCATGGCGATATATTGACTTGCAATAATATGAAGGGGCCAGGGTTCATTTCCACATCACCACTCCTCAGTATCAGGAGAGTGGTGAAATAAATAGGGTGACGCTGTTCAGCATCAGCAGCAAGCGGCCACCATCCACGCTGCGTGCGTCTTGGAGGTTTTTGCCCGCGCATCCGTTCTGCATCGCTTGGATCTGTTTTGTGCGCTTCCGGCCTATGAGCTAGGCACCCGCACCGTTTTCTAACGGAAGCGGTTGCAGGCGCTTCGCTTCCTATCTTAGCACTCAAGAGTACTAGACCCTGGCACCATTTTGGGGTGACCTGCTTTTCTAGCAGTTTTTTGATATCTAGAGGTCGGGGCCAAGCTGCACGAACAGAGGGGCTGCAGTCTGTTGGGGATCTAATAATTGTGGGCCTGGTTACCAAGTTGAGGCAGTTTTTATCTAAAAACTCCAATCGCAAGTCGTGTAATTGTATGAAGGGTTGTATATGTGTGTCCTTTTTCTTCTTTGAAGGGACAGAGCCTTGAAGAGATTGTTTCTCCCATTCTGTCTGGGTTTTAGTCCCCGCAATAGGCTTTTCGATTGCCCTTCCACAGTTCCGGAGCATTTTCAGCGCAGGTGGTCGGCCCCCTCGCGAAACTACCGCGTCCGTGTGGCTCAATGGAAGAGCATCTGACTACGGATCAGAGGGTTGCAGGTTCGAATCCTGTCACGGATGGCTTTTTGCCTTCCAAAGTGAAGGGGGAAACGGAAAAAGTCATCCGTGACAGGATTCGAACCTGCAACCCTCTGATCCGTAGTCAGATGCTCTTCCATTGAGCCACACGGACTTGCTGCTTCGCAGGGGTGTTGTAATGGGTCTTCCAAATTGTTTCAGTGACGGATGCGTTTTTTTCTCAGGCCAGTGGCAGAGCTGTTTTAACGGTTAGCCGGAGTTTTCGCTCTGTAACCTTCAGGGGCTGATAAGGTTGAGCGGCGATGGGCTGGACAAGCGAGGGTGTTCGCTGCGTTGACTTGGTGTTCTGCTTGGCTGTGTGTCGGCGCAGCCCGTGCCTCTGTAGAGGGGCGCTGTGCTCGCCGTTGAAGTAGGGGGACTGGGTCAGGCCGGCAACGGAGCAGCCCACCCCGCGCACGTCCGCCGTTGCAGAGTCGCGCCGAGGAGCATGTCAGCACTTGAGCCCCAGCCGTCGCCGCAAGACTTTTCTTTTGGTTCGGTCCTCTTCTTCAAGTATCTCTTCTATAGTCAATGTGCATTCTGAAGCACCTGGCAATGACGAGGATGTGGGAAAGGAAAGAGTGTGTGGGAAGGAGAGCGCGCAGCACACGGTTGCATAGATGTGCTGTGGCTACCGCTATCATTTTTTTTATTGAATGGGGGGAAAACAGCAAGAAGGCCCAAAGGGCAACGTCTGCGCGTACATCTGCATGTGTGTGTGCATGGACGTGCGTATGTTTGTGCTGAGGGCTGCTCGAAGGGATAGAAGAAACAACAAAAGTCTTACAACCTCTTGCTTCCTCCGTGTGGAGCGCTTATGTGTGTGTGTTTGTTATTGGTGTCGATGCGTTTGCAATAGGGAACGATACGTAGCGATACTCTGGAAAGCCCACCAAGTGGCGACTGGTGAGGTTGGGGAAAAAAAGAATCAATCACTAAAATACATCAGGTGGTAATGTGATCTCGTGCCTTGGCCAAGTTTCCCAGCGAGGCCTACAAGGGAATTTCCTTGTGGCGTGCGATGAAGGCTGCAATTGCGCCCTCCACACTCCCTTCATACTCACTGAGGATAACCTCATTGGATGCGGTCAGGTGGGTGTGCGGCTGGACGTACTCCTTGCGTGGCTTACGCTTCGAGAGAACAAGTTCACGCAGCTTGACGTACTCCTCGTCAACGTCGGTCAGGCCGCAGTAGTAGTCCGTCCCCCGTTTCACGTTTGCTGTGCACTTGTTCACGTGGAGGTTCACGAGCAGCTCGCCAATCGCCTTGACGCCGTCCGTCTCGATTCTGTCCACATCCATTGTGATGATGAGCCCCTCCTTCTCATCCGGGGTGATGTGTACAATGGGCTTCGGCGCGCGAAGCAGAGCTTGGAGGATACAGTATCGCGCCCGCATGTGCGCCTGCCGCCACTGCTTCGTTTCGGGAGTGTAAAACTCCAGTCCGAGGAGACCTGCCCGTACCATGTTCAGCCAGCAGGCCAGCACCGTGCTGCGACGCTCAGCTTCACTGCGGCGGTCAAAAATGGAGAGGAGATCAGGCTGCACACACAGGTACAGGGACACTGCTTCTGCGCGACACTCCTCGTAGGAGCTGGCAATGCTTCCAAACTGGCTTCCCCACGTCTCGCCGGGCTTGTACCACATATTCACCGGCGCACCACTCAGCGGATCCACCACTTCTCCCTTGGGAAAGTTAAGGGTGCCGTCCTCTCGTTCCATCAACAACTTACCGGTGCCGTGGCCAAGGAGCTCGTGGATTCCAACATTTACCGACATGGCGGAGACAATGCCTTCGCGGTACACCGGCCAGTCCGCGTCGGAGATGTGGCTCAGCTTCTCTTCAAAGTTCATGGCGCTTACCACATTGGCAAGGTACACATTCTTGAACCCAACGTCTTGACGCACGTCATCGTAGTTGGGGATGTTGATTCCCGATGGGATACCGCTGCTGGCAAAGCCAAGTACATCAAGGCTAGTGAAATCGGGACTCGTGAAGGTGTCCTTCTCAAAGTCCTTCGGCCACGGCAGCTGCACAATGAACTGCTGCGCGCGCGAGACCAACGTTGCATACTTCTTCGACTGGTCCTTGTTCACCACCGCAACAAAGCCCTCCCACTCCGCCCGCACCCCAGAAGGGTCACGGTACGTCTCAATGAAGCCAATGTTGCTCTCCACTGCTGGGCCAATATCCTTCACCCACACCTTCTGGGACTCCTTGTGCTCGTTGACGTCACCGCTGAGGAAATGGGCGATGTAGTGATCCAACATTCGCTCTTGTATTGGGTTCTCAGCGTACTTGCGGGCTTCACGGAGGTGCTCCACCACACGCGCCATCTCCGCGCTGTGATCCCCGTACTTGAGAGAGATATTGCCAGCACCCGCGACCGACTTTGCCTCCGCGCTGGCAACCAGTACCTCCAAGACGCCGTTGGCTGCCTTCCACACACGTGTGTTCGAGCCGTCCAAGTTGCGCTCCGCGAGGAATGCGTTGGCGGCGGTGGCGTCATCGGGGGTGATGTTATCACTGTAGTAGGTGGTGATGCCCTTGGGTGGGAACGCCAGCGTCAGCTTTGATTCATGTAAATCATATAATAGCCTGAGCAGGTCATCATCCAGACCATCAGGGAGAACGCTGCGGATAATCCGAGCAAAGCTCTCCTGCGGACAGGCGGGGATGAACTTACCGTCACCAAAGGAGAGGTAGTTTCCCATGTTGGAGTAGAACAGCGCCACATACTCCAGGAATGCCGCCACATCATCCGCGCTGACGCCAGCCTTCTGAGCAACGATCTTGAACTCAGCGAGGGGTTGTGCACTGAGTACGTTGAAGAAGAGGCGCAGGGCTGGGAGGGATTCCGCACTCACCTGCTTGGCTACAATTGCGGCCCCACTCCAGCCCGCCCACATCATGTGGTGAGCGTACAAGCGCTGCCGTTGTGTGAGCTCCTTGAAAGCATCGGCGATCGCCAGCGGGCAGTACGGCACCGCTCGCGGTGTGATGTAAATGGATTGGCGCGGCATTGGTAAGAGAGCGCTGTGCTTTACGTTATTCTTCGCCTTGGGTACAACTTCTTTTTTTCACTAGTTACTGGGGATGAAGAGAGAGCATGTGTATGTGTGTGTGTGTGTGTGAGGACCAGAAACACACCATATACAATTCTAGCAAAGGGGGCACACGCTCAGGGAAACAACAGCGCATAAAGGTCACGCCTCCTGTATCAGCGGCACCGCTTGAGAATACACATGAAGATGTCACTGTGTTTGGACTACACAGGTGGCCAAAGAGCAGTACTTCATTCCCCACTCTCCTCCACTCACTATTCATCGACTCCAACCCTCACCAAGTAGCAGAACCCAATCCCACAGGATGCTACCAAGATCAGTCATTGTGCCATCGTCAATGTTCTCACCATTGTCGAGTGGTGTGTGCCACGAGGGCGGAAACGGATATGAGATCAGATGCAGCACGCGCTCCGTCTGTAGCCAGTGCTTGTGATCGTCATCTACCGCTGGTCGGTAGACTCTGTGATCATGGAGAGACGCCTCGTGTACAGGGAAGAACACATTCCAATTGAAGCGATCAAGTGCCGTCGCGACGTTGCGTCGGTGAGCACGGTGGTATGTTCTCAGGGCCCTGGTGTCACCGGAGATGGGCATCCCCAGACGGAGAGCAACTCCGTGGAGGGTATAAAGTTCACGTGGGCTGCCGAATCGCAGCCACGTTGGTGGAAGAGGCGGGGCGCTGCCCCACTTCGAAGGCTCTGCGATTCCCATCCCCGCTGCCGCGTCAACCCGCAGATTCGAGTTGTTGTGCTGTCCAGCCTGGAGTCTCAAGACACGTTTCGCGAAGGCACCTTTAACAGAAGGGAGAGATGCAGACCCGTCGGTGACAGCGGCGTGGAGGAGCACATTTGAGATGCGGACGGTGTGCTGAAGTGCAATCTCGCGCCGCGTCTTCTCCACCCTGACAAGTTCCGAAAAGGCGACGCCGCTCTGTGAGGGAAACAAATTGAGGAACTCCGCTCCAGCAGTGCCCATGAGATCGTACAGCACGAACAGGTCGACGGATTGATAGCGGCTACGAGGGCCAGACTGCACTTCCACATTAGGTGCAGGCTCTCTCTTCCAGCGCTGCGCGAGGTGCCGGGAGCCGTAAGTGTTGTCGTTGTCCTCCCACTCCTTAAAGGCCTCCTCACCATCGAAGAGAATGACCGATATTTCCGGAAGATGCTGAGCCCAGTCTAACCAGCTCCGAATGTCGTGGTGCAGCACAACTCCCTTCTCCGGGTTGTGGGGGTGCTTGGTTCCTGCTCTGCTGTCGGTGCTTGGGCCCGCGAAGCTGCGGTCGCGGTGATCGGGTAAGGGGGAGGCAAAGAAGTACTTGTAGATGAGCGCGTGGTGAGCCGGAGAGAGCACCTTTCGTAGCCGTTCTTCCACCTCCTCCGCACTCCGGGTGCGGAAAAGAACGTCGACGCCCGGCACGTCACCGCGCTCAGCAATGCCTCCGCCACCGAGCTCCGCCTTGTATGCTTCGGTGAGGGCCTCCACGGCGTCCGTGAGAGCAGCGATGTTCTTGATAACCCGCAGGAGATACAGTACCGGAACCGCCGAATCGCACGCGCCAAGGAATGGGCTACCCTCGAGCTTGGTGTCCCAGTGCGCGGTCAGTAGCACATGACCCAGGCGTTGATGCGTGAGAGGAGCGGTATCGGCAGCTGAAAGCGGGGCCTTGGCTATGGCCGGCGCATCCACCTCCGCTGCACGACGCCGTCGCGCGCGAAAACGCGACCCGCCAGGGAACTTAAAGATCAGATTGCGGAACATCGCTGGCTCACCTGGTGCGAGCCCGGAAAGGTTGACTGGGATGGCCTCCGTGAAGTTATCCCACTCGAGCGACCACCACCACCCGCCCTGCTGCCCCTTCGCCGGCTGTGCACTGTCAGCCCCGGCGGAGGCGATGACGCGCGCTTTCTCTAGAAGCGCTTTCCCAGCATCACTGAGGTGTGGCGCTCGACGGTACTTGCCCTCACGAAGTGAGAAGCGACGGTGGCCAAGCCCTTCATCAGCCAAGTGGCGCAGCAGTGACGCCCGAGGTGTCCCTGCCACTCGCACGCCAAATGCAAGGAAGGTGTCCAAGGCCTCGCGCGCGTAGAAGCGCTGCTGGGAGGGTGGGTACAGATAGGCCAGCGCGTCACCGAGGTCTCTATCCATGGCGCCCTGGTCCGTCATGTTCCACACAACCCCAGCGGCAGCGTCGATGCGGTGGTGGTCTGTCTGCGCGCTCGACAGGCGGTCAAGCTCTGAGACTGTGAGTACCGGGTGCTCTCGATGTTGGAGCTCGATGTACGGAGGCAGCCTCATGCCATGGCCACCAACAAGCTGTGCACCACCGTCTCCATTAGGAGACCGCGAGGGTGGCCTTTGTGTAACAGCTTCAGCGTCGCGCGGCCCATCGACACCCATTGCTACGGCAGAGGGCGCATCGGTCCAGAGGTCACCATCCTGAAGCCACCACACGCAAGTGCCATAGGGCACGACCAGCGCCGCAACGATCGCGATGCACACAAGTAGTGCCCTGTGCTGGTGCAGGCCGCAGCGGCGTAGCTGGGCACTGGTACTGGAGTGGTTGTTAGCTTCCGTCTCATGAGCTTGTGGGCCCTTGCCATAGCGCCTGCGAAGTCTGCCCATTTGCCTGACTGACTGTCAGAGACGATGAATGTTATGGAGAAAAAAATAATAAAATGCAGACCACACCACACACAAGTACACGCGGTGAATGCTGCGGGGGTGGATAAGGGAGGACTGATAGAGGCGTCTATGAGTGTTCTTGAAAGCACACAGTCACCTCGGTTGTTGCTTTTCCCCCCTCTCTCTATATATCGAATAATTGTTGTAATGATAATAAAAAAAATGAGAAAATGCAGTTATGAATAAGACATGCAACGGAAGAGTTCAGGGGTCAGGAAGGTGACCAGCTCGCAGACTGCAGCGAAGTAACTTGGTTGCGATTGTGTTTCGCTCGCAGCAGAACAATATGCTTAGATCTTCACCTCTCCTGTTCGAAGCTGCGCACACAGCCAATACACTCCTTGCTGCAAGACGCACAAAAGGGACAGAGACATCGCGTATCTGTATGACTTACATACTGCTTTTCAATTGCATGAGAGATATCCAGAGCACCCCCTCTCTGTCCTCCCGTGATGCCGCCAGGGACGGCGTGCATGCATAGACACACAAAGCCAACTATGCACACGCTGGTCTGGCTGGACGTTCTTCCATTCCCGCACGTTCTTCCTTTTTACATCCTCACGGAAATATACATACCCACACGGCCCAATACACACCCAGACTTACGCACCCTCAAACACACTATAAATAAACTCCGCCACTTCATCCACATGGTACAGCTGCAGTACATGAATCGGCTCCACGCCCTCATCAAGGGCAGACACTTTGTCATCCACACTTTCCTCCACATTGCTTGCCGAAAAGAGCTCACCCGCATCGAGGTCCACTGAACTGTTTGTAACGGGATCAAGTTGTGAGTCAGAGTGACCAGCTGCTGGTGGCTCGGGGATCCCGAGCAGGCCAGTGGCCCCTGAGAGCAACGGCGATTCGTCCATAAGTGTGTCCGATCCAAGAGGGAGTGAGACGTCGCTGCGACGCATGTCTAGAGAGAAACTGTTGTTCACCGCGTGGGGTGTCACAGCTTCCATTCGTGCCAGCGCAGTGCCATACGCCGCCCGCAATCGTGTGGATGCGCTTCCCGCTGTGGCCGTGCTGTTAGTCACACCGTACCCGCTTACCATATCCGAACTCAGCATGTCCCCGTTACCAAACGTGCGGGTCAGTGCAAGTTCGGCCGTCACTGCTTCAGAGTCTGGAGAGCTGAACTGCCTCTCCGCCGCACCCACCTCCCCAGCGCTGTAGTAGCTCACTGATGGACGGCAGTCTCGCTGCTGCTGCTGCTGCTGTTGCTGTATGGATGCATTGCGTGCCCGCTTAAAGGCGGCCGCGTTCTGACGCCAGTACTTCTGTACGCAATGCAACAAGGCGTCCTGCTGATGGATCCGCTTGGTTAGTTCCTCTGTCTGCTGCAGCACGGACTCCAACTCCGCCTCTGTGGCGCTCAGTGATGTGCGAAGATCTTCAAGTGCGTCACGTTGTTCCTCACGGAACACTGCCCAGTCCAGTTCCTCTTGCTCTTGCTGCTGAAGAGAGCCAGCGCCACCTTGGCGAATGGCGGCGGCGGTTGTGAGCGCAGAGCTACCCATCAGCACCACAGCCGTGGTGCTGCTTGTGATGCTGCCACTGCCGTCAGGCTGCTTCTGGCGGAGCAGCACCTCTTTCTCCCTCTCGAGTTGCACGTTATCTAACAGCACCGCCGCCGCCTCCGCCTTCAGCTGCTGAAGTTGGGCAAGCAGGTCGGTGGTGGCCTCCGTGCGCTGTACCACGACGCTGTCAATATCTGCGAGCTCCTCGGTGAGACTCTGCACCAGTTGCGTGAGATGCTCAGAGGTAATGCGGGTGCAAGTCGGGGGTATGATGGGCTCTGGGAGTAGCGGCTTCGCCTTTGCGCGCCGTGAGGTGGTGGTGATGATGGGGACAGTGTGTGGCACTGGGGCTGCGTGCGGCGCTGACACCGGGACAGTAAGGGCAGCTAACGGTACTGCAGCGCCCTTACTTGCTGCTACATTTTCAGTGCCAATTGGCGCAGCGATGGCGGCCGTGGTGACAGACCCCCGCTCGTGCGCGGCCTCCGTGTCCTTTGCAGGAGTGCCGTCGCTGAGAATAACGGGAAACTGCGCGGAGCCTAGGCGGCTACCCTCAGGTGCGGAGACTGTGGATGCGGGGGCGGATGTGCATCGTGACGGTGTGTCTGCGTTGGACTCCACGGCTGAGACGCCACTCTGCGAGTGAATGACTGGAAGCACATAAAATGGCTTCTTTTTAGACCCCTGTGTGCAAGAGTTGGCCGCTGGTGCCTCGAGTTTGACGTCCCTCTTGCTCGGGCGTTTGGGTTTCCTACTGATGACGCTGCTACTGTTGTTGCGCTGTGACCGCAAGCTTGGGCGGGAACTGGTCGCCGTACTGCCGCGCCCTGTCATCATCGTCTCCCCGGCCGTGTTTGCGGCAGAGCTTCGGCTGCGGCGGTTGTGGAGTCGTGGGAGCACGCCTGGCAGCTGTGTGACATCGAGAGGCGATGGCCCTCCCATTTCATTCCAGCCAGTTTCCTTCTCGATATCAGGTCGCTCAACAAGGCGCGGTGGCGCACCACCCCGAACGTCGATGGAATCTAGCGCTTTGCTCAGCACTGATACGTGGTCGGTGCTCGGACCTCCAGCGGGGGCCGCTGCTCCCTTGGGGTGGATAAGCAGTCCAGCGGTGGGAGGTGCCGTCACACTGCTAGGGCCAAGAGGGCGCAAGCTCGGCTCGGCCGTATCCTTCTTTCTCTTTGTCTGACCTTGATGCGTATGGAGGCCCCGCGTGAGGCCAGCGGGAGATGAGGATATATGTTTGTGCGAGGTGTCCTGCTCCTCACTGTCGCCACCTCCAGCCGCCGCTCGAGCCTTCTGAAGCTTGCGCTCCGCCAGCCGTTTGCTCCGCTGCTCAGCGTGCTCCTCAAGAAGAGCTCGTATGTGGGCTTCTTCCTCCCTCAGATTTGACTCCTCGCTTGCCGCTGCCGTCTTGAGTTTGCCTGCAGCATTTTCAGTGGAATCGCACGCACTGGAACTGCCAGGTACGCTGGTGCCGCCGCCTGAGGCTCCGGATGCTGTTGCCGCCGTCACAGCGTCGTCATCACCACGCAGCCACGCCGCAATAGCGGCAGGGTTCTCTCCGCTCGCAGCAGCCACGGCCTTCAGTTGTTCGGCACCACCGAGAATTGCGATGAGCTGCAGCCGCCTTGCACCCGCGGCCTGCCCACCACCGGACTGACCTGTGTTGTTGGGTTGCTGCACGTGCCAGGAAACCACATCGCGGATTTCCACGAGGCAACTCTCCAGTGCCATGTTAAGTCGTGCCTCCTCATCCTCCCTGGACCGTAGCTCCATCGCCTTCTCGCGCTCGGCCCGCTTCCGCAGCTCTGCGTGCCGGTGCGCGGTGCGGGCCATCCGGTTTCGCACCACTTCCCTCTCGCCACGCAGCGTCCAGCCCTCCGCCTTCTCCCTGCGGTTCAGCAGCGCCTGCCGGTACGAGTGCAGCTCCGCCAGGTAGTCGCGTGCGTGCTGAGTGAAAGCTGCAAGCCACGAGGTGCCCACATGCTTCTCCAGCTTGTACATATCGTGCACCTCTGCGAGATTCGCCAGCATGAGCTCGCGCTGTGTTCTGCGCTCGCTGCGTGTGGATTCGAATTTAGTGTAGGCCACGGGAATGTGCCGTTCCTCCACTGCCTTGAGCGTGGAGTCATTGCTCACCACCGCCGCACTCATACGGGCGGCTTCAGACACAAACCATTTCTCTACGTGTGGGTAGCCCTTTGCGGCTGCCACCCGCATAAACAGTAGCTGGCTCTCCTCATCCACCTCGTTTGTGTCAGGGGCGACGGGGTTTCTGTTGGATGCAGTGTTTGCCGCTGGCTTCTTCTCCTTCGCGCTTGTCCCACGCGGAGTGGTTGATG
>JAODGE020030620.1:0-12116 GCA_027574965.2 Ecitophya simulans | reverse complement strand
TCAAGATCAATACCCATTTTTTTCGTTCGATTCTGTTAAGAGAAAGTTGATTAATTACAATCGGCCGATAAACATAATTAATATCAAAACGAGGATCGTGTTGTTCGTTTGGTCGACACACTCTGCGTTCTCGCCCGTTCGTTTTCCCGAATATAAATGCCTTTAATTTATTAGTAATCATGATTTTGTGCGGCCGGCTCTCGCGCACGCTCGTCGTGTGTACTTTTCAATGCTCACGATCATGATGGCCAAGAGCGCCGCGCGCCGAGCGCCGATTCCCATTCGCAACAAACGGCGTAATCACACACACACAGTTGTTAGTCGTGTACGTATCCGAGCGATAAAAAGCGAAAATTGATCGCGGTTTCATCAATAATACGTGGACGCAGGACGTCGTCCGACGCTTTGTTGCCGAGCAATTTCCGTCCGGCGTCCAGCATCCAGCAACGACTCAACGTCCCAATAATTACAAATTACGTCGAAGAATTTTAATGTTCCCGAAGAAATGCCACGCCGCACCGCGCCAGCGACAATAATAATTGTATTTGGATATAATAACGTTTTGACACGTCGACGATGTCGTTCGTCATCGCAGCAGATCGCGACTCCTTCGTGCGGTGTATTTAATAAGAAAGATGTTCAATGGCGGCGCTCGTGTTCGCTGCGCGATGCGTAAACATCGGCCGTGCGAGCAAAAGAAACGCCAACACAGATCAGGATGAGACTTTCATGTCGTACGCAATATAATAACGGACGAGCGATGTCTGCGCGCGAGAGGCGAGCAGGCGTGAATGAAAACCGTCGCGTCACGTTTCCACTAATTAAAGCAAACACCAGCTGAGTAAACCAGCAATTGTCCGATAAACTAAACAATGCGCGGCGGAAATGGGTTTATAATATTGCCGCGCCGCGGACAATAAAGTAATTCATCGCTTCGCGACGCTCGAAAGAAGTCGGCGACGACTCCGACAAAAGAGTCGAATCCACGGATGCGGCGCGCGCATCACGCACTGTCATCGCTAAAATCGCGAACCGGATTCGCAGGATCAAGAAGGAGCAGGAGCTATCAAGCGTGTATTACTTATAGAGTCGTCATCTTTCGTTCATTCGCGCGCATCTTCGCGAACGAGCGCTGCAGAGGTTCGTAAGTTTCCAGCCAAGAAGTGGCGTGTTCTTCGCGCGGACGATTGTAATTTGTAAAGTCCAGTAGCTGTCGGAACGGCGAAAAAAAAAAAGAAAAACGAAAAACGTTGCGCGTGCTTCTCCGATGATGGCCAAGACGCTACTGGTGTTTAGCGTCAAAGAAAGAAGAGCTCAGCATCGCCGGGCAGCAAGTGCGAGACGCGCCGCGCTTCGTACTAACAAAAGAGTGCACCGCGAACATTAGTGAAACTTCTATTCATTTAGGTGTGCCATAACGTTAAGCTCCTATTGAATTCGAACATCTGGTCGACTTCTTTTTTGTTTGCAATTGGCGATACGTCACAACAAATAGAAAAATATCCAAAACAGTGAGCAAACAGATTATCTACAGACTTTTCTCGCATCGACTATTTTCGATCGATACGGACATAAAACGAAGACGGCTCCTACCGATCATCAACTGAACATCTTGCACCTTCCAACGCATTTCACATGTCTAATGGGCGAGGAAAGCGAGTGAATGGACACTGAAATGCAATAATCATTCGCCTGCACGATCACGACGACCAAGTCGAAGCCTAAATGAAGTAATTAGAATAAAATTATCGTACATTAATTTTATTACCTTCATGCTCTTCGATTTCCGCGGCGCGTTTCCCACACTTACAATTGGCCAGAATTTCATTTACAACTAGGACATCCCTATTTATACTTAAAACTGGACATAACTCATTAAACAATAATTACTTGTAACTTTGCTTGATAACATCTAGGAGTAATTTCATTTAACCCATTAGTGTCAATTTATTATTGTATTCCATACATCAACATTTTTCTGTAGCAAACACCTCGTATATATTAAGTGCATGTATGCCGGCACGGAAAACCTCTTCAATCTCCTAATTAAATACTAATGGCATAGAAATATGTTATAGTCGTCGTAAATATCCAGAAGAATGTCGACGATGCGAGCCGGCGTTCGCGGATGAAAAGCCATCGCGCCATCGCGAAATGCGCAGAAATGTCACCGACGTACGAGTCGTAATGCCAACGAAGTTCGCCTCGCTGCAGAGCGATCGTTTACCACGTGTCGTACACCCGCACCTACCACGTCCAGGAACGACGCCCGGACGCACCCAACGATGCCAACAAATACGAAATATTTCCAATTGCCTACAACCTACAACTACAACGCTAGCACACCGAACGCCACCAAGAGCGGACATTCAAAATTCGCCAACCGAAAATCACCTCGAACGCTCTCCGTATTAAGTGCACATACCGGCAATGCAGAGAGCGCGGCATTTGGGAAGGATCAGTGTAGCTGCAGATGCAGATAGTAGATATCGAGTAAAGTGATGGATGCGTCTCGAGGGAACGAACTTCCATCATGCTTAGCCAATCAGCCAAATGTAGATGCAAAGGTTCCCGACCGAGCGCAATTCTACTTAAAAGCAAAAAGCATCTTCTCGAATCGAAATAAAAGTTGGAATTAATTTAAGTTGTGCGATTCTTAACGGAAGAAGGATTTGCCGCAAAGCTGCCAGTATCCCATACATACTTCCGGACGGACCTAGACTTAATACGCATTTATACGTTCGCGTTCGTACGTGCATGCGATTGAAATTTAAATGACTTTGGCAAATAAAACGAAATCACATTAGTAGATAGTTCTGGAGTTCGTGGCGAAATTGCAGTGGCGTAATGCTCGCATAATGCAGAACGCGAAAGCTTTATTTAAGTTTTCGGCTTCGGAGTCGAAGTTTGCCTTTATTTTATCTACATATAAGTAATAGACCGATGGGCGCGCATCGCGTTCGCGTAATGTTTGAAAATCGTTTAAAACTTTTAAAAGTTTACACATTTGCACGTCTAGGTGCCGGCCCCGATCAACATCACGCGCGTGGCTGCCCAAACAAAAAAAAAAGAATATAATAAAATAAAATGCACAAATACAAAAAAATCCACGCTGAACGAAATTACCAAAATAGATCGCTACTTTATAATACCTACATAACCACCAACCTGTATTCCTACCATCTAAAATTTAACGAGTGCTCGACGTGGTTCGATTTAAACGTCAAAAGCTACCAAATCAAATTATAGTATAAAATATTGACAATTTTCCAATTCATTCTCGCAGCGCATTGTTCTTTTGCCTTCGGAATTAGAACTAAAAACAATAATTTATAACTGTAGCGTATCGCCCGCCCGCCCGCAACAAATATTGACGTGTGCAACGCAAGCTTCCAAGTAATTTCGTATAATTTCCGACGATTTTCTTATTTTCTCAATGCGCACACATGTGCTCGCAATCGTCCCATTATCGAATGGTGTAGCAAACGGCGGCCAGGCTAAATGCCTGCATAAATCGTGATGTGTCGAATGTGCTCGTACGCGCGCAATAAATTATTAAAGCGCGAGAATCGCCGCCTTGCATCTTGCAACATAAAGCGCATTTATCACAATGCTGGAGAGTTAAAACTAAGCCATCGACTGGAAGTAAAAGTCCCCAGTTGCGGGGAAAGTCTCTGGAAACGCATATATTGATAACAACTTTTCGTGGAGATTTAAACATACAGCGCCGCAGAATGTTATTCAATATGCGGCGAAATATTACGACGCCAGTGGTGCCAACAGCAGCCGGCAACTACGCGGAACGCGAACGGTCTAAGTGTTTTATTTCACTCGCAATCAAACTGTGATCGAGTGCGCCGCCAGGTATTCGAGAATATATAAATTTCTCACCGAAAACCGCCCCGAACGCCAACGCCACTTCAAGTCCGATCGATGTGTGTGTGCATACTCTTACGCACAGGACTAAGCAGTCCAGGACGCCGTTCGGGGCGCAGTGATATTGTGTGCTCGCGAGACCTCCGACCCGCCCCCTGCGGGCGCCACCCTCTTAAGTAAAAATATATGTATCGCGCATTCCGTCGCCGACGGCACCGACGCCCCGCTCGCTCTACGTATGCGAGCGCGTATATTGGAATCGAATCCCGAGCATCCGACACTACATTTTAAATTCGCATTCGCGAGCGCGCGGCTCGCACGTCTCTTAAAACTCCAACATTCGTGCCATCGAACGAATCGACGAGACGCGAGTTTCCACGCGGACCAACAAACCGAAGCGGCGCCTCGGCGGATGCGAAGAAAAGGAGGCAAATAACGCCGATATATCCTGCGAGTGCTGCCGGCGCTGGCAGGGGGATGACGCTTTGTTTTGCCCTCGGAGATTATTGAATATCCGCGAGAATTTAAGATGAAAAGAATTCGCGGTGCGCCCGCTCTCGCCGCCGACACATCGAGGACGCGCGCACGCGTACCGGCGGAGAGATTGCCGCCGCCGCCGCCGCCGCCGACACGAACCGCCACATCCGTCGCGCTCGCACTCGCGACCATCTCGTTGCGCGCGGCAATATCGCGCGCGTTTGCGCCACCCCAGAAGGCCCTCGTCGTCCCGCCAAGGACGGATGCCGACCGCCGACCGCCGCCCGCCCACCCCCCGGCCGCGCCTGCCGCATACGTGCGAATTCCGCTCGAAGATTTAACGAAAAGCCTATGCGCGCCGACGAGAGCGCTCGTGTGTCATTGTTTCCTGCGGGCGTCTCATATAAAGTTATATTTCGCTCGCCGCCCGCCCGCCTGCCCCTGCGATGATGAAAAGCGAGCCGCAATAAGCGTGCAGAAAAACGCACGCCGAACAAAAGAAGGCGAAAAAAACTCCAAAAACAAATATTCCGCCACCCAAAGAAAAAAAAAAGAAATAAGATAAAAGCTGTAATTGTCTGCGGTTTACACTTTTTCGCCGCTTCTGCATCAACGTTTTCAAGGCTTTCCTTTCCTTTCCTTTCGTCCTATCGCGCAATGCAAAAGCTACGCTTTCATCATAAAACCAAACGTGGCTTGCGGCCGTTCGTAATTCGAGCAAAAATGCAAAGTAATCTAGATTCCCACATTGAAATGAAACATTTATGCGGTTTGCATCTGTGCTGAGAAAACCCATTCCGTCGTGCGTTGCATTAACTGAGATGCCTAATCGCTTCATCTTTAATTAATTATTTTACAATGCTAGAAACTGATGAACCGTTTCGTGATCATCCTACTAGTCTAAACGCCCGATGAAAGAACGTCGGAATAATTTCATAATTTCGTTCATACTTACGAAAAATGTTCATTATCCCTATTAAAACCAGTTACAGGCTTAATTAAATTTTCCCTTCGATTACCGAGAAGTATCGCGGTTACCTGGAAGTGTCAATTCCATTAATTCCATTCATAATTTCTCGGAACTCGAAACGCAGTTACTCATCTATAGTAGGTAATCACAGAAACTCAATTAATTCAACCGCTGAAAGTTGTGCTTAGTTGTGTTTAGCGTGTTAAACACCAACAAGAGACTCGTTAAACACTTCGTCGCAATGAATAACTAATATCGGCAAGGATCCTAATGACACCACTCGACACTCGCCTGCACAACCCTTCTTCGCGCTCACACGATATTATTCATAATTAAAGCGTTAAGTCACTTCGTGCAAGACTGCACGTGTTGGATGCTACACCACTTCGGCCACCCTTTTTCGAAAACCTCGAAACTCGCGTCGACCATTAGGTATGCAAAGAAATTCTCGCCAACGACCGAGCGAACTAATCACAAAGTTCGATTAGCTATGCAGCGCCGACGACGCTTCATGTTGTGTGAAAAGTTTACAAAAGCTATGATTAAGTAATTTCATCGATTGGAACGCGTTCTGGAGGAGTGAAAACAACGAATTCGAATGTCGTCCGGCAAAAAGTCCAAGACGTCGGACGCGGACTTGACCGAGGGTGATTTTCTGCATCCGGTTAGCTTTTCTTCGAGCGGCGCGGTGGCAAAGGGATTTATAAAAAACCGGGATGAAACGGGACGCTTTAGTGCGTGCGCCGAATAAAAGTTGAATATATTGACGGGCCACCACCACCGAGACCATCACCCCCCCCCTCCTTCGCGCTTTTCTCCCATTCGCTCTCTCGTCGTCGTCCCGAGCGCGCACGATCATCCAATTTCCGATGTGTGCGCATAATTAAAAAGAAAATCAATACCCATTTTCTCTTTACGAGCGCTTAGGAGAGGACCGCTGCTTTCGGGGCGAAGAATCCACGCATGTGTACATAACATCCCCTAAGAACCCGGCACGGCTAGACCCGAGAGAACGATTTTGCGCATATATTAGGAATGCCAAAAAAAGCTACGTCTACCTATTGTCGCACTACGAACACGTCCGATCCATTCTCGACTATGATTTTAATATAAAATATTAACAACCAAACGGCGTATGCAAGAACAATGAGAAAGTGCGTTTTCCAAAGAAGGAATCAACGCGTATTCGGCGATGGTGGTCTATTTCAATAAAAATCACGTTTTCGCATTTCTAAAAAGTGTGGCCCAGACTGTACGCAGTTAGAAGTCTGCAAATTTAACGTAAGCATAACTTTGCGACCAACACACGCAAAGTTTTTCCGCGCGGCATGTGCGCAGGAATTGTGAGCGCCGCGAGAGAAGGAAAATAACGAAGAAAATCTCCAATTTTAAAGTAAGAGAAGTTGAACGCACGCCCGGCCCTACGTATGCATATGTGTGCGCTCGCGTCTCCAGGACGAAGGCACGTACGGCGCGCGCGAGAAGGAGCCGAAGGACGAGGGAAAAGATTCGTGTATGCATGGATTACGCCCGAAACGTCATTACGGCTCCCTAAAATACTTCAAAAGAAAAGAACCACCTGCTACATGGCGCGCGCACGCTCGCACATAATATAATTCCCATTTATACAAAAATGTAAGAAATACTTGTATGTCGAGAAATTCTGGACAACGCGCAGAATTCTAGGAACTGACTAAACGGCGCATTGTTACTAAATTCGCGGAATTAGCGCATCTATATTAATCGATGACTTAATTTGGACACGTCGCTCATGTATTCCTAGAAATGTGAAGGCGGCAATTTATTAGAAACATTCGGTATGCGGAAAAGAAAGATGTCTAAACGAGAAAAAGAAATACATTATAAGAGTTTCGCATTATTCGTTCTATATTGCTTTTGTGCCGCTTGCGCTTTTGCACTTTTGCCCAGAACTTTCGACTGCTTTTCAGCTTTATCTCATTTTCTAACTTTTCCGGCGCCGAGCGCGTTTCACATCTTCACTGGCGTCATTTCAATTCAATGCGTTATACGGGCTTAGCTGAGATGAGGCTTGTTTAATTTGCGATTTGCTATGATGAACGCCCGAAAGTCGGCAATAAAAGCGAAATAAAACATCAACTTCGGACGAAACAATGCGCAATCCCGAAACTAACCGAATGCCATCACACACGAAGTGAAAATACAAAAACGGTTGCGGCCATTAATACCTAACAATAAGTACAATAATCAAACGCGACGCCGAAAGTTTACGAAGCCAGTGTCGTTCGTGATTTAAATATTTGACGAAATCAGATCGCTTTCGCGAGCTTCGACGCGCTTTGCAACATCCGCGCATTATTATGCTTTATTCTCGACTCCGCGCAGCCCTTTGCCGTTTCGCCCATTCGTTCTGTCTCGTTCTCAATGCCAATAAAATAACGGCGAGCGAAACGCGTCTGCGAAAGGCGCATGCACAAATGAAGAAACGAAACAAAGCAAAAAACTTAATGTTCCCTCACAATACGCCAATTATTTTTGGTTTATGTTTATTACGAATATATTCAAAACCGATACGTGATTCTCCCCGTCCGATCGCCAGGACGACGTACAAAAACAACGCGTAGGGAGAGAGAAAAGGAGAGAGAAAACATTCCAACGGAAAACAAAACAATTTGCGGCGCAAAAAGTGAGCCTCGAGATCAAACCTTAAATAAGGCCAAATTCTGGGCACATACCGTACGAAAGTATACACTACGAGACAATGATGAAGGACGAGAGTGGAGCGGAGGACGCGCACACGTCGCGCTCGTGCCCATGCATGTTAAACACTTTTTTTTTCGTCTTCTTCTTCTGTTCTCCGTTCCGACCCAACCCGTTAGTGCGCCACCATCGAGCGACAACCACCCCGGACAGCTTCCGGTTTAATATATGCAGGCGCAGGAAGACACGAAAGAAAGGGCCCTCGTCCTGCTGCGAGTTAACTACCCTCGGTCCGCCGCGTGCTATCCGGCATTCGATACAACACACGCTCTTAAAAACGCGTCAGCACGAATCGCCACCCACCCACCACGGCACCACGCACACTCCTAGAACGCGGCGAGAGAAAACGACCTACGTCTGGCGTTCGTCGCGCGCCTCCGAGCAAATTCCTCGCGCGAGTGTTTGTGCAAAAGCAGTTTGTCACGAGATGTGTTTTACGAGCGGTCCCAAAGGTGCGCTAACCTTCGGTTACGTACCTTCCCTTTTAGCCAGCCCCCGGACCCCCGAAAAAACATAATACGTCTAACGCGAGCAAGGAATCGTCCAGCATCCTTGGCGAGCATCGTGCATACAACACGCTTCGCGTTCGAAAAGATGCGCTTGAGTAATTTCACCTCGAGCGCGAAAATTGCAACCAAATTGCTGGGAATTGTACATTTACGATGAGGATTCGCGAACGCACTGTAGATCGCGTCCAGGCGAAGGCGAAGGGGATGTGTATACATTGTGAATGCGATAGGGGCATTCATCATCATATAAGCGAACGAAAACGCCGTGCAAGATGGCTGCGAGGCGCGCGAAGACGAAAAATTGGATGAAACCACCTTCCGCGCGCTTCGCGTAGCCGCATATAGCCAAAAATGTAATTTTTATATTTTATAAACGACAAACAAACACCATACACGCTCCATACACATGGCCATTCATCGCGCCCGTTTTTCAAAATGTACAAAACGCAGAAATTGTTTTTATACGCGCTCGCATCATTCTCCGCGCTAGCTGGTGTTTTGAAATAAATTACATTACCAAACGCAACACAAAAAAGCAAAACTCACTAAACTTGCACACAAGTCGCTCCGCTTCACGGAGATAATTGAAAAATAAAGAACTTTGTTACCGTTTGCTAGTGTTTGACATCGCGCTTCGCTCATTTCCAGCGACAAACTTTCGTATAATGAAATTTAATGATCGTTAATAAAATCATGAAATTGAGCATAATGCGGCGCATTGTTGTGCCGCCGACCTGAGGAGTAAATGAAAAAAAAATGGATTAAAACGACACTTTCACTGACATTTCCAGGCGTCACACGGCAAATAATAATTACAATAATACAAAGACAAAAAGTTGGCGTGTCATCATCACTTTGTTACAATGCCACGACAAAGCAGCATACAGCAAAAAGCAACTTTCTTTCAAAGAGAAACAGAAACATTATCATTGTTACTCTAAAATATATGCCAAAAATTATAACATCTGTGAATCTGTGACCTATTTCTGTTTTTATGCCATGGAAAATGTCATTTTGTAAAAATTGGTTTCCAAAATCATATATATAATCATACCCCTGAATATAATGTCCCAACGTCTAACAAACTATAAAATATCAATTCGTTAGCATTCCCCTTGTTTACTGCGCACGGTGAAAAACGAAAATCCGTGGCCGGCGCGTCGATACTACATGAATGTTCACGTTCGCCGCCACGGTGTTATTTTATCGATACATTTTCCACCATAATAATAGACGCAATTATCCACACGAACCACTATTTACTTACACACGTCGCCGCGTCGTCGGTCGGTTCGTCCGACAATACAAATATCGCCCCTCATTATCTTCACGGAGTCCGCGCGCCGCGAAGCAACGATAAGGCCTAAAGAGGCGAACCTAAGCAGCCCGAGCCCGGGGAGGCAAAGCCGCGGCAAAGCGCAAAACGGAAAATACCGAAAGCGCCGCGCCACAAAGCAAACACGGCATAATGAAGTCGAGGAAGTGAGGCACCAAAAGATGCGATTATTAAAGCAAAACGCGCAAGCGAGACGACGGCCGCGCGCCGATAAGAAAGACGAAAAGCGACGCGCGCGAGCACAACCTGGCGGCTCGCAAGTGCCTAGAAATTATGAATTACAATTGCAAATATGGAGCTTCGTGGCGCAAAGCACGAAAATAAACGCTTTTCAAAAGTCATTGAGTTGCTATTATTTTAATTAATTGCCTGCATAATTATAGTGTATCTTGACTGGAATTAATTTACAATCCATTCGCGCACGCACAATCGGGAAAATCGATAGCGCATTTACAATTCAGATATCCAAACAGACCGGCATATTAAGACCGGACGGCGAAAAAATGCAACTCGCGCAATTATCGAGATTTTTATGCACGAGTGGATTTTCCCCCGAGCGAGTTTCCTTTTTAGTGAATTCCTCGTTTTCCCAGACGCGGCGCGACGGCGAGGGCTGAATAATTCAGTGAGCAAATAATGATTCATTATTGAGCAGATAATTCGTATATTGTTAATGATGAGTGGATGATAATGCTCTAGCGTGCGCTCGCTACGTGCGGCTGGCGAGGAAGGAATAAAGACCGGACTCCTCGGCTTGCTCACCGCATCGAAGTTATGAGGACTGAAGGAAGAGAAGTGCTCAGTACTCCTCGCTCGCTAACTAGACCGATGCGCGTCGCCGCCACGCCACTGCGGTACGTATCGACGATAATTGAGTTTGCACAGCTTTCGATTATTCATGAACAATCATTCCGGCAGATAATAAGGGGTAAAACACTAACAACCTTGCGCTCCTTACATCATAACTTTCCCGGCCGCCCGAGTTGGATCATTCCCCATTATTCTCCCCAGGATCGTAAATTTCGTCGGAAATACGAGAATCTAGTCGAACCTACTGAAACTAACAAAAACTGCGGCGCATTACCGACTTGACAAACCATCAAGTTAAATCAGCAGACTGGCTGCCAACCAATCGCAACGCGAAGATTATTTTGAAATTAAGTTTTTTCGATAACTAATGAATATAGTCGCGACGTCCACGATTAATTATTTACCACTCACCCCGACAATGACGCAGCTATCGATTAACCCTCTCCCGGAATGCACCGAGTTTAATACCGGACTCATCATGAGTTCATTACGATACGCTTCAATCATACATCAACCGATGCCANGCCAAGCGAAAGATAATCACGCAATTAATATCAAAGTGATATCAGGTGGCTGATATAACTGCAATGCCTGATTAGATAAGACGTAATAGAAGCAACGGAGTAATACGATGTGGTTCATTTAAGAAATACATGTTGGTAATATGAAATGTCAAAGAAAAAGTAATTGATAAGATGCAAATACAAGGCAATTATAAAATCTTTACCCACTTACCCTTTTTTAAAATGTTCGAATCCACGATAAAGACGATTATTATATTAAGGAATGATAAAATATTTTTTGTTATTTTCCGTACGTAAGGTGGTATGACATCCAATATTGATTTATACAACAAATAAA
Source organism: Ecitophya simulans (assembly GCA_027574965.2). Taxonomy (NCBI): domain Eukaryota; kingdom Metazoa; phylum Arthropoda; class Insecta; order Coleoptera; family Staphylinidae; genus Ecitophya; species Ecitophya simulans. The sequence continues at coordinate 538 of JAODGE020030620.1, read as the reverse complement.
TAACTCGCGGTAGTGAGCTAAAGTATCCAAAATCATTGTTGCTCCATAGTGTAAAATCTTTATTACTTAAAAAATCACGCGCAAAACCCTCAAGCGTGCAAATAGATTTTAAATTGCCTTTTGTTTATATTGATACATGACAAGTCGCCGCAATTATGTTTGTTGCCAAAATAATAAAAAGGATCCAAAAATGCATGAATGTAAAATGCTGATGAGTGTACAGTCCAATAACAATAATATACAACTGATTAGACAGTAAAATATTGGGTAAACGGATTGGTTTGGCATTTTACACCAACTTCGTGCTGACAATGAACCAGGTTGAAAATAGTGCAAACCTGGCTTTTGTCGAGTTTATAATAATTGTATCAGAGAACTTGATCGTTGCACGTCTCCGCGGTAAACAACGGTTCTTTGTGCTTCGCAAGAGACCACCAAACCGCTTTGAATGTACGATATCAAGTACGTCTGACACAAGTCGAAACAGGCGAAGTAATAGATAAGCGATGCTTAAGATATCCTTGTATAGTAAACCCGC
>JAODGE020030617.1:0-16828 GCA_027574965.2 Ecitophya simulans | reverse complement strand
GGGCCAGCATCTGCAGGAGGGTACTGCGTCGCCACCTGCTCCTGCGCGTCTGGAGGGCAGGGAGGCGGCACTCGGCGACCACGGCGATGGCGTGTTGGCGTGTAGATGTGTTCGGCAGTGGGAAGGATCAGATGTACCGTCGTTGTTTCACTGGACACCTGCTGGGTCTTATAGGTTTACTGAGCTGGAGGATGCTGGTGCGGTTCGTGAGTTTATAGCTTATGGGTCAGCTGTGAGTGCTGATTTCGGTGTGTGTACCGAGAAAGTGATGTTGAGGAAGTCTTCTGATGTAACTGCATTACAATTGGTCTCGTTGATGAGAGCGGAAGTGGTTTCTGTTGCTGTTGATCGTGTGAATGATGTTCATACTAAGGATGCTGATGGTGGTGACCTGAAAATTCCATCGTGTCACCAGAATCGGTATGAAGATGATGATTCTGCTGTCTGTGCTTCTTATGAGGATGTACATCTGTATGAACCAGCTGTTGAGACTGTCGCGGCATTGCGTATCTTGGAGGGTGATGTCCCGCGTCTAAAGGAAGATGTCGAGGAAGCTCCAAGAGTTGTGAGGAAGGAGTCCGACCTGGGTGCTGACGTGCCTGTTTCCCCCTTGTACATAACTCATCATAAGGTGCGCATTGTTGGGGACCTCTGGTGTCATGTGGTGCAGTACAGAGACCGCGAACTTCGCAAAGCATTTAGGACTGATGTCTCGATGGCGCTAGATGTTGACGCGGGCCGTATCGCAAGTCTGCAATTCGCTAGAGGAAGTTTGATTGCAGAGTTTGATGTTGTCCACGATGCTTATGTTATCCAAGGCCAGTTGGATAGAAAACTCTCCGAGTGGGCCTTCACTGAGACTTGGAAACTGTACCCACGTATCATTGTGCAGCAGAACAACCCCATGCTCTATGCTGAGGAGACCAGCTACGCAGAGTTTGTGCGGTCACACGTAAGCCAAGAGTTGACCATGAGTGCAGTGCTGAAGTCGTTCAGTGGTGAGCTGCCGAAGTCCTCATCGACGGGCGTGTCGCACAAACTGCCCTCACTCTTTGACTTCGAAGAGGAGCCGTCCGTCCATACCGATCAGGATGCGGGCTTGCTTGCTGAGTCCCCCATGCACCCGCTCCCAAGTGCCGCAGAAGAGACTACGACGACGGCGCCGCCAGTGACTGCCTCTCAGCCAGTCGTATCCACGCGCCACCGGGTGGGGTTCATTGGCATGAACTGGCCAGAGGTGACCTCAAAGTACAGGGATGAGTTCGTCGCTGCTTTCCTACGGGACACCGGGATAGCATTGGGCTACTACCCGGAGTCTGTTACCAAGATTCAGTGCGACGAAAAGAAGGGAGATACTGTGGTGGCCTTTAGGGTAGAGCATCCCGTGTCTCTAACCAACAAGGAGGTGGATGATATCCTGCGTGGTGCAGCATATGATGAGGTGTGGCGGCTGTACTACGATTGTGAAAATCGTAAGAATCTGAGCTCCGCAGGTGGTCCATCCACCACCTTCCACCGTGTCGGCTTCGTCGGAGCAAAGTGGGGCGCAGTGGTGGATAGCGACTATGATGGCTTCTGCAACGCATTTGTCACCGATACGGCTGCTGCTCTTGGAATTGAACCAAGCGACATCCGCATTGTGAATTATGCGATCCACGATGACATCATTGTTGACTTCTTTGCAGCACATCCTGAGACCCTCTCTGAGGAGGAGGTCGACGCAGCTCTCGACATGCACAGCTATTCGCTCGTGTGGGCCCTGTACAACGATCCGCAGCCACGGCGCTCCCAGTCCGCCTCCAGTCTAGTGGTCAAGAGAAATACGGCGGACACGCAGCCCGCCAAGTCTGTTGGTGCTGAGAACAGCGCCCACGCCAGCAGGAGCCCAGTAGGCACCACTCTGCCCACTAGTCCTGCGAGCCAGCGCCAGCAGGCCCCTGACAATTCACACTCGAACCTGGCGGGCTCCGCTCATGGCTTGCCCAACGCGTACTTCCCAACCTACGTTGGGGAAAGACGCGGCACCTCACCCAACAGGAGGTCCGCTGAGATAAACCTGAAGTCTGTGAGCGCTGTCAACGGCCGTCTGCCCACGGCACACACATCCCCGGAGTACAATCCCCTTGCCAAGCCACCGCCATCGCGTACGACGGTGACTCGCGGCGCCAATCGCTCCCATCATTCTGTGTCACGCAGCTCCTCATTGGCATACAATATTAGTCTTGGCGCCCTGCGCCAATCCACCGCAGACCACCGGCCTTCCATTTCAGTCAGTAACATTAACACCAGCACGACCTGGCGCAGGACCTCCATGGCTCCCACCCCCCCGTCCGTCGGTCGGTCACGTGTTGGTAGTGCCGGACGTCGGGCACGCCGGGTGAACTTGCGAGAGCTCGAGGGGGAGCTCTCAAAGCGACAGCTCGATCGCTCACGCAAGGAGCATCAGGAGCAAAAGGAGCGCGAACGACGAAGGTCGCTCGTGTACAGCAATGCCACAACACCAGAGAGGCAGGAGGCGCATAAGGACTTGATGGCGAGCCACAGCGGCTTTCTGCCGTACCTCCCGTCCCGCAACCTGAGTATGAGTTTGCCCAGTCGCGACGGATCTTCTGTGCTTGGCGGCAGCGCCACCGTAACTCGGCCAGTGAGACGCGTGCCGGCGGCCCGCAGCGCTTCCTACGCGAGCGGCTCCTTACCGACAGAGCAGCCTAGGTAGCACTCTTGGGTGCGCGCTGCCTTGCTGCATCGGCCACGCTATGAGTCATCTGACGCGTAGAAAGTTTGTTGTTTTTTAGGTGCTTAGAGAGGAAAAGAAGAAAAGAGATTGAAAGAGATAATAAATATATGAAGCTGGTCTTTTTCTCAGAGTATATATATGCGCACCGCGGACTAGCTCCCTCCGTCTTCCCTCCTGAGGCGAGCACCTATGATGAATGTACGTGTGTGTGCAATGCGTGCTGGTGAGAGGATGGCAGTGCAGTGGAGCTCCCGCACTTAAATACCACGCCGAGAGTGGCGATTGTGTATGCGTGAACATGTGTTACAGAGGATAGTATTTTCTCACCCCCTTTTTTCATCGTTTCATGCCGCTACTGGCCGTCGCAGTTTTTAAAGAAGCACTTTTGGGTTTGTAACGTGACGTTGTTGTTGACGCTCCACTGTGTTTTTTTCCCTTTGCGTTTTTACCCCTCCCAACCAACAGGTGCTATAGTTTCCCCCTCCCCCCCTTCTCCTCCTCCCCCAGCGACGCTGTACCTCATTCCACCCTCCAACTGATCTCTGTGAGGATTGGCAAGTCTAACAGGGAAGCCGGCAAAACGACCGCTCTCCCTGCACTCACTGAGTACCCTCTTTACTTCTTTTTTGCTCGTAACAAGACGCCTCTCTCCCCTTTTGGAAGATGTTCTTTCCCAAAGCACTTGTGTCACTGCAGGCATCCTGCCTGTTGACACTGTACCCGCCCTCCTGCACAATTAGCAGGAACGCGTACCAATGCTGCAGAGTAGGGCGGTGCTGCATATTAGCGGAAGGGGAGGGGAGCCCTGGGCAGCGCAGCGGAGGGCAACTGATTTCGTTGTGAACTTGTGAGATGAGCGTACATATATATAATACTGACATTGCTTTTTGCTCCGCAGCGGTGCTAAACGGGAGAGTTATGTAGCTGAGTTTACTGTGCGTACAGGTGAGTCGTACCAACATCTAGAACAACATCCTAAGTGCGTAGAGCGGGTTCCACATCTGCACTGTCTAATACACAATACATACACACATAAATAAAACATAGGAGCGATATACTACCGTCTGCTATTCTGGTACCCCCGTCCTCAGCCATATGGGACTGAACCCCCCCCCCCTCCATCCACACACACACACACACAGGCAAACGGGGGAATCTTCTTTCGTTGCGTATAGCGCATCTGTAGCCACTGACCAGTTCTTAGTGCTGTACATCAAATTTGTTCTTCCTTCACCACCTCATATTGCTCTTGTTTAGGCTTGGTGGCACTGTCTGTCTTCCCACCACGCAGGCATTCACGCCCGCAACCAACAACGAAAACAACAACACAACGACGTACAAAGCCAAATAGTCTGGAGACCGAGTTTGTCCCTGTACTATACTACTGTTAACTTGCCTTTCAGTCTGCAATTCTCCGTGTTCGGCGCATTCGAGGTAATTTCAGGCTACCAGATCGCGTATAGATACGCAGGAGGTGGGAGAGGGCGGCACACGCCCCCAGTCGTTAAAAAGGGCTACGTGCTCGCGATGCCCTGCGCTGGTGATCAGTTTGTGGGTCCATCGAGGGCGCCGGTGGCCGCAGTACAAAGGGGGGCCGGCACCGCATATCCGACAACCGTGCGCACTGCGGCATGGCATGACTCCAACTCTGCCCTGCTCCCTGGTGCCGATGTGGAGGACCGACAGAGCCAATTCTCAATACCGCGCCAGCTACCACCGATCACGGCTGGTGTTGGCGGTAAGCCAGGTGGGTCGCCGCGTGATACCCCTGCCGCTGGCGTCTTCGCCACCACACCGACGCACCACAGCGCACCTTCTTCCCTCCGCAGCACAGCAAAAAAAGCGGGCTGGGGAATGGCCTTCTAACGCGGTCACCCACCACCGGTGACCGCAGGAATGCTGTTCCCCCGCTCACACGTGGGGAGACGCTGATGGCACGGGAGGCGAAGAGGAGATACGAGCACTTTGTCCACAGTAATAGAGCATCGGGCAGCGAGGAGGATCGCATGGGACAGAACACCGACGCTGGCAATATCGCTTGGCATTGTGGACGGTTCCCTATTGCTCCGAGGCGGCGAAGGAGCAGTCATAGTGTGTATAAGCAACGCCCTCAAGTGGCTGGGGTGACCCAGTCGCGATCGCCGCAACTATTGGCGCTGCGACGTGCTTCGTCATTGTCGACGGAGAGACTGACTTCGAGCCTGCACTGTGTGGAGTTTGAAGGAGAGAACTGGCACTTGCTCTGCAAATACAGAAGTGCTGTGCTGACCGCTGCCTTCGCAAAGGATACTGCTGATGCAGTGGGCGTCCCGGAAGAGAACGTGACCGATCTGAGTTTTTCCCGCGGTGACTTGATTATTTTCAGCAAAGTGTATCACTCTGCAGCACTCTCACAGGAGGGCGTTAGGGAGCTCATTGAGGCGTACCCATATCCGCGCATGTGGAAGTTGTATCATACTCTCAACGACCTCATTGCGTGCCGATTACCTCGGCATCTGTTGGATGACACCGGGAGGGATAGTGCACTGCAGGATTTGGTTGAGCGCGTCTACGCTGGGGAGCCTGCCGCTGAGGTTGTTGCCCCGCCCTTGGCGGCCCATGGAGCGGGCCGCGTGCGTCCCACTGTTAAGCGTGACAACGCCGCGCCTGTGCGTTCGGTTCCCCCGCTGCGGCGGGAGATGGTGCACCGGCAGATTCGAGTGTATTTTGAAGATGTCAAATGGGCGGAGGCAATAACGACTCACTCTGTTAGACTGCAGGAGACGCTTGCTCGCGACGGTAGCCGCGCTGTCGTACGTGCACCACTGGTATCGACGAACTCACTGCAGGCGACCCCAGAAGGACTGATGGTGTCATTTGCGGTCACAGCCCCATCTGATTTGTCGCAAGAGGATCTGGAGCGGTGCTTTGATGAGTATGACTTCCCTGAAACGTGGCATCTACTAGATACTTGTTCCAAGAGCACGAGCAGCGCAGCACCTCCTCAGCATCCTGCTAACAAGCAGCATCACCGCGCTAGTCTGAGTCGTAGCCTCCAATCACCAAAGTCATCTACTCGTACTCTGCAGCCGTCCACGCATCGCCCTACGCATTCGAGGCACGCGATGTTCTTTATGGGTGAGCTCTGGGGAGCTGTAATGAATCGCCACGACGAGGACCTGCGCGGGGCCCTCACCGCGGATGTTGCGACTGCTGTCCACGTGAGCTCGGAGGACATACTGGACGTGCGGGTGACATGTCGACCGGATGGCATGTTGCTGGGATGGAGTATTGCAGAGAGCCAGCAGTTTGGCGCGGCGTACGTGGACGAGTGCGTTGCCCGGAGCGCCATGTCAGCAACGTGGGAATTGTATGAGCGCACAGATGCAGCTCTGGCGTCTCGGGTGATGGAGTTGGCTGGTGCAGGGCCACGCGCGGTGGGCACTGCTGCCAGGGCCAGCCGCGGCCCGCAGCACTCTGTGCGCGCCGCGCATTCCTTCGCGACGTCAATGCCAGCTGGCGAAGCGCGCGGGCGACACTCACTTTTTCTGGAAGGGGGGGAGTGGGCACGTGTTGTGGCAGAGCGGCCGATTTCTCTTGAGGAGGCGATTGCAAAGGACATTGCCACTGCCACAGGGTTACCTCGTCCAGCAATTGTGAATGTCCAGTTGCGTGAGTGCGACGGGTTACTGATTCATTATACAGTCCAGCACCCCACCGTCCTCGCATCTGAGCACGTCGTCAGCGACGTTAACGGAGGTGACATGCTCGCGACGTGGGCCTTGTATGAGGATCTCACAGTCCCGCTTTCATTCGAGGTGAGTGATGAAGCCTCGCAACCGTTCCGTGACAGCGGCGACGGCAGTGTCCTTGAACTGGCAGCTCCGCATTCCAAATCACCCCGTGCACTCTTTGACAATCACTCTGAGGTTACAAAACACTCCGTCCATTTTGAGGGCTCCCACTGGGGTTACGTGGTGGAGACTCACGTGTCGGCGCTCGTGGATGCTGTCTCACACGATGTTGCGCAGGCGGTTGGTGTCGCTGCTGACTGTGTGCTCGCAGTGCACCCGCACCTTATTGACGGCCTACTTGTGGACTGCTCCGTTGTTCACGCCACTTCTGTCAACAGTGCGCTTGTTAATGCGCGGATAGGCGGCAGTGCGATGCCCGCGACGTGGGCCTTATACAATGGCTCTGCAGAGTTGCACAGCACCGCGGAAGTGGTATCGGTGAGCAACAGCAACGCCATCGTAGACGCTGCTCACACTGCTGCGGTGCACACACAGCACCTGATGTTTTTTGATGGTCCCCTTTGGAGGGTAATTGTGAGAGTGCGATTGGCCGCACTACGAGCAGCTTTTGTTTGTGATGTCTCCGCAGCGGTCGGCATCCCTGCCGCTGATGTCACAGAGCTGCAAGCTGTAGTTCTTAACGGCCTGCTCATGAATTACGTGGTTCGCCATTCGCAGTCGATGACGGCATCGCATATTAACCTACAAGTGGACGAGAGCCCAATGGAGGCACTATGGTTACTGTACGAAGAGATACAAGCCTTTGCATCCTCGCCAGCAACTAGTGCACGGACGGAGGCACTTACGGATGGCGCGGTGGGCGACGCTGCGGGAAGCGTTGTGACATTGCATTCGCTGCACTTTGAGGGAACAGGGTGGATGAGGGTCTTGAGGGACTCCGTGGGGCGCCTTCACAACGCCTTTACAAGTGACGTAGCCGCGGCTGTAGGTCTGGGGGCTGAGCACGTTATGGGCGTGCGGTCTCTCTACGCGGATGGACTTCTCGTTAATTATTCAGTGCGACACCCACCTTCTCTTTCTCTCCTCCAGATCAACGAAGCGGTGGAGCGTAGCGACATGCCGGAGACCTGGGCCTTGCACGATTTCCTACCAGCGCCACTAGCGCATACCCTTGTACCACGAAAGACCAGCAAGGGGAATGCCAGCGCAACTGAGGCTGCGGATTCGATTGCGACTCCGTCCTTAACGCCGCTGAAGACGACTGAACATAGTGTGTTGTTCGATGGGGAGCTCTGGCGATATGCCATCCAAGACCACCACGAGGCCGTGCTGGCTGCCTTTACTAGCGACGTGGCATCTGCGCTTCATTTTCCAGTGTCAGCCACTGTCCGATGTACTTTACAGTTTGATGGCGGCCTGCTGGTTGACTACGCGGTGCAACACCCGCACGATCTCGCAGATGAAGTGGTGGACACCCTTATCGAAGAGAGCCCCATGGTCTCCACATGGGCCCTCTACGCGGATGTTATATCCACTCACCCAGCCTCGAGTGCGCTGCATCACTCTGATCCACAGAAACCAGTGTTGGCAGGCACTGGGGGCGTCGGTGGATCCACTGGAAAAGAGTTGCCACCTGTGTTGCCAGTGCGCGAGGGGGCGCGGGTGCACATCACCAGACATGGCAGTTCGAGGTCATCGCGTACTCCCACCGCCTCTGTCTCCACGCGATCGGAAGGGCAGACCATGGAGGCCCTCTCCACTCACATTACAATAACCCCTGGACCCACTAGGACTGCTGGTCGTGTTGTTGACAGCGACCGCGAGGTGGGGCAGCCGCTCCTGTTACCACAGGAGGGTGGTGAGAGTACACACATGGGACTGAGAGGGAGTCGTGGGCCCGCAGAAACGGTTCTCACTCCATTGTCCCTAGTTACGGACGGCGCTACGAAGAGGCTGCCGTGTTTCACACTGACAGAGCCTCCAGAGGAGCGCTTCCTTGCCCAGGAGACGAGGAAGTGGTCGCGCGCTGGAGCGCCGGATTCCATGCGTGTCTATCACAAGGATGAGTACCCGCAGGAAGCCGGCGCTGTGAGCGTACTGGACAGTCTCGATGAAGGCGCGGGCGAGGGGTTGGGCACTATCCTATTTGAGGGTGAGCACTGGCCGGATATTCTACGTGAGCTGAATGGGGAGGTCATGACCGAACTAAAAGCCGACATCGAAGCCGCAGCTACGCTACCACTTAATGCGAAGTTGAACGTGTGGACGCATCTTGAGGATGGCGGCTTGCTGGTGACGTACGCTGTCGACGATGACACTGCCGCTACTCTGTCACGCGAGAGCATCAGTAGGGCAATGGAGGCATACGGATTCCCACGTACGTGGGGTTTGTACATGCGGCGATCCGCTGAGGAGCAGCGGATCGCACTACAGACGGACATTGAGTGCGCAGAAAACGACCTCCTGGTCCCATTAGAGGCGATTCCAAATATATTTGCGATGGAGACCGCCGCCATCCTGGGCATACGGGCAGAAGATGTGTCGGTGGTTCGCGTGGCCACAGCAGAGTTTCTCACAGTCGATTTTGTGGTTTCGTTGCCGCGAGGCACTGATGTGAGCCGGGTGGAGCGCATCGTCGGTGAGCACACATACCCGCAGCTCTTTGCAGCCGGCGGTGCTTCACGTATTCCTGCGGTCAACAAAAGGTACCACACCGCTGCAGGAACGGTGACGGTGGCGAAGCCACTCCCCAGTATTCGGAGAGGGAGCGCTGCTGATCGGGCTCGCGGCTCGACCCCCGTGACTAGCGCTCATATAATGTACGTGGAGGGTTCGTGGGCGGGCACTGTACCCTCGCACATGGACGAGATTTGCAGTACGCTTGCGCGGGACCTTCAGCACGCTACAGCGATGTCCATGAGCTGCGTCACCAACGTGGAGGTGACTGGTTATGATGATGGCATTCTAGTGAGCTACGTGACACACCACCCGCGGTCAGTTCTTCCAGTCGACATAGACAGTATGGTCGACAAGGACCCACTTGCCGAAACACGCTCCCTCTTCCGGCGTCTGCATGGATTGGGTGCGAGCCAGCACGTCTCCTACAACGAACCCTACCCCCGCCGCCACTGGCTAGGGACCGATGGCACAGTGCCGGCTGGCAGGAGTGATGAGGTTCTTGGACGATGCTTTGCCATTCAGTTCGACGGGAGTGGATGGCCACAGGTACTTCAGGCTGCCCGTGGTGACGTGCGGCGCTGCTTCCTCAGCGATGTCCTACACGCCGTGGACACACTGCTGGTGGCTGACACCCACGCTCATGGTCTTTCTCCCACGGTGCTGAGCGAGGTGCCACTGCACGATTGCATGATTGTGCATTACATGCTAGCAGGCAGTGCCGCGGTGGACCGCCCTACGATTGAGCAGGCAATGACAGATGCACCCTTCGCCGCCGTGTGGAACTTGTACGACAGGACGATGCTGCAACAGCGCCAGTTCTGTGGGTCTGGGGTGCGCCACACGCTCCCCTGCATTGACAGTAGTGACCAGAATGACATGTCTGATGTGAACTATGTGCACCCCCCAAGGGGCTCGGGAGACAATGAGGCTGTTCCTCTGGCCAAATCGTACGACCTGGAGCCCCTGGACTGGGACCGCCGCGACGAAGAGGAGGGCCGGGCTGCCTTGCAGATAACCGAAATTGATGAGGATAAGCTGCGCGAAGACATCGAGTATGCTGAGCGACACGCCATGAAGCATCTTCTTGCTGACTTTCAGCGCGCTCGCTGTTTCCGAGATGCAGGACCAGCGCAAGGGTTGCATGAGGTGGGGCGGGATTGCATTCCTACGACTACCATCACCCCGGCTCTACAGCAGAGCACAGCCAAGTTCATGCACTCCATGGGGGAATTCAGGCGGCCGTCAATCCTCGACCAGCAGTTCTTGCCTGCTGTCGATGTAGGCAGAGGTTTGGTGCGTCATTTGGGTGAGCCGATTGGGCCACCGCCGACACCGCTGATTGAGGCTGCGTATGCAACTGAGTCGCATAGTGGAAAGCTACAGCCCATTTTTGTAGAAACCACCATCCCACTGACTGACTCGGAGTGTGACATTGTAGAGCGCATCGAGGAGAAACAGCCCGTCATCTGCGACACTTATCTTCTTTTCACAGGGGAGGAGGTGCAGGGAAGCCACACTGAGTCTGAGCGCCAGCAATCACCGCTGCACAGCGAGATGTACAGCTGCGTTGCTTCTCTGGTTGGTCGGGACCGCGTTCCCATGATGATTCAATACACTGCCGTCGATGGGATTCCTCCTTCGCTTTCGCAGGACTTCTACGGCCCTGTTCGCGGTTGCTTCACAGAGTCGGTAGAAGCTTGGGGCCTGTGCTTCGGTGAGGAGGAGGTGACCTTGATGGCGCTTCGGGCCGGACCTGAGGCAGATGTGGGGCGGCTGGTGGCTGGCGATGAAGTTCCCTCTACCACCTCCTACGCGGCTACGAAGGGGTCTGAGTCACTCTTTCTAGAGAGGTCCATCAGTCTCTCCATTTCGCCGGGCTCCTCTGAGCCCGCATACTGTGAGGAGCATCATTGGCCTCTTATGTATGCCAGTGTTGAGCAAGCGGCACCGCGGCTAACAGGTAGCGCCCGTGTCCCTGAGGAGGTTCAGTGCTTCGCAGGTGAGCACTTCGCCCAGGGGGGACTGCAGGCAACGCTGCGGGGGAGCGCAGATCGCCTTCTAGCCTCTGAGCAGTTCGCGGCCGCGAGGTCGTCGACTGAGGGGTTCACCGCCACGGAGAGACTTGTCCGTGGCATTGCTGCCGCACGCGACCTCGCAGCGTCACTATGCCGCCTCACAGCGGAGGATGCAGTCCCGCTACACACTTCCGCTGCCCGCGAGATGGCCCCAATATCTGGGCCACACGTCATCGCACCCCTCACCATCTCAACTGCGATCCAATGCTCCCCATTCATTGCTCCCACACAGGCTCGTGAGCCTGCCACGGCCCCCCACGGGGTAGATGGCAGCCCTCCTGTGAAGGCGGCAAACATTTACGTGATTGTGCACCGTCGCGTAGCTGAGGTCAGTATTGTCTCCGAGAAACTTGTGAGTCTTGAACAGACGTTGCGCAAGCGGTACGCCGAGCTCCAGGATCGGCTGGCAGCATATGGTGGCATCCCCCCTGTGGAGCCATGCCATCGTCGGACATGATCGAAGGGATGCAGCGCGAGCACACAGCAGACAGACACGGTCGAGGCTGTTTTTTTTTCTCGTTTGCTCTCAGCATATGTGCTGCGCTGTATTTTGATGTATAAAAGAGTTATTTTTTTTTCAATGCTCAGACTTTGATAGTTGCGTGTGTGCTACCCTACTCACGCACTTGCGTGCCCGGGTTTCCGTCTGGACTCATTCATTCCCTCTTCAATACTCTTCCCTGAGTGCTGCACTGATGGCGTGTGTGTGTGTGTGTGCATGTGCTCTCACATAATCATGACGGTAGAACGACTGTCTCCACTTTGCCTTCTCCTCTTTTGAATATGTAACTCTGCGTGCTCGTACTTGCGTCATGCATCATGAAATTGCTGCTCCTGTGCCCTTGCCTCCAATTTCTCGTCACACACACACACGCACGCACGCGGTTGCAGCAAACCTATCAGTGTATTGGTGCCTGCTGTATCGCTAAGTACAGTTGTCGCTAACACCAAAGCAGGTACCAGGAGCAAAAGAAGGGGGGTCAAGGAACAAGGGAGAGGGAAAAAAAGGAATACACACTTCACGCACCCGCGTTGTATATATATACCCACTTTCTTGTGCACGCAAGTCTCGCGGAGGGAATAATCCAAGAGTGATCGTGTGTGCATTCGTGTAGCCGACTCAGAGCCCCCTTCGCACACACATCCCCCGAACCCATGGATTATACCCCTGCAGGTGCTTCCTCAATTGAGGATGTGCTCGCTGGTGCATTGTGGGTGTCTGGTCTCACCGACCCTTCGCTCAGCTTGGATAGCCTCCACAAAACGTTCATGGAGGTAATTTTTAGTTTCCCCGCTGAGGACGCCGCCGTTGGTGCAGCGGGTAGCGGGGAAAACAAGGAGCCACGCCAGCGTATTCGCACAGCTGCAGAGCTGAAGCAAGAGCGGAGGGAGAGGAGGCGCCTGCTTCGCGAGGCACGGGATCTCCGTGGTGAGGGTCTCGTCTATGAGAGTGAGCCGTCGGAGGAGGAGGATTTCACGGACTATGATGAGGAAGATGGGATGGATCTTGATCGCGATTTTCTCGATTGGATCAATGCGGACGGCGGCGCGGACACCTCCGCGTCCGTGCCGCGGCGGCTGGAGTCGAGGCCCCCCGAAGATGGGGGCGTCACCGCGGTTGAGTTGGAGCTAGGGCGTGTTGGTCTCGGCGAGGAGCAGGAGACCTTTGGGACTGATGAGCTACCCGAGCGACTTAAGGAAATGGAGGCGCACGAAAAACGCCCACGACTCGGTCCTCGCCCTCTTTCCGGCGGTTACGCGTACCAACTACCTGCCGAGCACGAGGCTTACTGGATTCTTCGACAATTGCGCAATGCTGGTCAGCCCCTGGCCCATAACACACGCATCTGTGCATTGGCTAACCGCCCTCTCCCGGACATAGTGGACGACCCAGTTCTGGTTGCCGTTGCGCACGCAGTGAAGCGCATGACAGTGGACTTCATTGAGCCGGCACAATTAATGTTGTATGACCAAACTGCACTGCATCCGCTCCTGTGCGCGCTCTTGGAGAACTCTGCGCTAGCAGACGTGGCAGAGCGCAGTATCCCACTTTCATCTTACGCATATAGCATCAAGACCGGCCGCCATCAGCGTCCCTACGTCTCGGAGTCCTACGTGGGCTTCAGCTTTTTGGGTAACCGCTCTATTGGCGAGGGGGATCCGCGCTGGCGGGATGCCAGCGGCACCACCGACTACGCACAGCGCAAGCCGTGCTTCCTGGAGCTGGGCCGCCTGCTGGTGCGCATCCTCGAGCTGGACGCACTCTGCCACCGGCTGGAGTACCGGCGGCAGCAGATGCTGCTGATGCTGCGCGACACCCCTGAGGCACGCGTGCAGGACCAGCGCGCCGCACTAGCAGCGACCGTGTTCGAGGGCGCCGTGGAGACTGGCATCTGGCACGCCTTTGTGCAGTCGCTACTGTCGCCGCGCACGCACGGGCCGTATTACCGCCTGCGTAACCTTGGACTAGAGGAGTACTACGAGGAGTTCAGCGTCACTGCTCTCCAATACCAGGAGAACCTGGAGGAGAACGCTCCCATTCACCTGTGCCCGTCGCACAGTCTTCCGCTGCACGAGTGGGCGGAGGAGGTTGGGAAGCGGGTGAACCGCCCTGGAGATGCAATTCTGAGGCTGTTCAAGGACGTGATCGTGGAGCAGTTCTCGAAGCTACCGGTGCTGTGCAAACGCGTGGTCGATCTCTTCTGTGCTGAAGGAGACCTTATTGTGTCGCACAGGTCTGTGGGTCGCCACGATGAGCTGTACCCGTTGGCAAGTTTCTTTGTGGAGCACCCGCGCCAGTACTTGGACCTCTTGCACATGGAGCGACAAGGCAAGGTGGAGCTGTTTTACGTCGTGAACACCGACCTCGTGAGGCGTATTCTCAACGTGAATCAGCTGTATCAGCGCACCAGGGACGACGACTGGAGTCGGGAGCGCGAGGCTGCGATGGAGTTGCTGGTGATTGAGCTGACTGACAGTTTGGTGTCAAGTGTGAAGGCGGAGCTGTTGCATCAGGCGCGGTACCAGTGCGACGTGCTCAGCGTGCAGAGGCTGTCGCTGCTGTGCTCGCAGGGCGCCTACGAGCCAACTCAGCTGCGCCTCGAGGACTACGACCCCGAGGCACTGGTATGGGAGCCGGCGTGGAACATTGTGGAGGCTATTCCGTGCACTAACGCGATGGCGCCTCAGTGCCCAAGGAGGTCGGCGCGGGTGTGCGCTGCGTACCGCGGTGATAACGGTGTGACATGCTTCTGCTTTATTGACGAGTATGGCACAGTCATTGCTTCCACCCGATGGGTAGACTGCGCGCTGAACTCCGACACTGGTCGCTCGACCGCTGTGATGCAGCAGATTCAACTGGAGAAGCTGTTTATCCAGTGTGTCCCCGCAGTGCTGACAGTTGCCGCCTCTAGCGCGGACTCCCTGAACCTCATGCGAACGCTGCAGCGCTTCCTGCGGGACCGCGTGCGCGTCGCACTGCGCCTTGACGTTCCAGTGGTCTGGGCATTCCCTGAGGTGGCCCGTTTCCACGCTGTGACCCACTTTGCCGACCGCGAGACCCCCACAACGGACATGCTGCTGCGCACGGCGATTGCCTTGGCGCGGCACGTGCAGGATCCCCTGTATGCCCTCTGTGTCCTCTTCGACAGTAAGCGCACGATTGTCCAGCTGTGTGGCAGCGGCTACGCCTACACGTCGATGGAGCAGCAGGTGGTGCTATACCGAAGACTGTGCTGGGAGATGAGTTTGTGGGTCGCGGGCTGTGGCATGTGGCTGGAGGACTGTATCAAGCGACCCAATGCCGTTGCTATGCTGCAGTTCGTCGGAGGCCTTGGTCCCACCAAGGCTCGCAGACTCGCAGCCAGCGTTGGGAAAATGCTCCCCTGCAGCCGCAGCGAAACCAAGGACGTTTTGACAGAGTTGCTCGGCGAGCACGTGGCGCGGAATGCGGTAAGCTCCCTCCGCATCGCGCCCCCCGATGCACTTCATCCCTCCACATTCACCAGTGTGTGGCACCCGCTTGACCAGACCCTCATCCCTCTTGACTGGTATGGTGTGGCGGCCCTTGCGGCGGCGACGGCGCTTGGAACAGCGGGCGTAGTGGGTGGCGGCCACACCACGGCGGTGCTCACACTCGCTGATTTTTGCCAGAGAGAGTGCCAGTACAAGCGGGATTTGGTGGATGCGCGAGCCAGCCAGCGCGAGCTGACGTCGAAAGTGCGCGCTGCTGACCCGTCGTCGTTGGGGCTGCCCTCTGCGTCCCTTGGCGAGCGCGAAGTGGAGTTCGTGTTGGAGGAGTTGATCGCGTGCGGCGAGTCGCACCTGCGGCGCCCATACCGGCGACTCTCCTCGCGGGAGCTGATGCTCTGCATTGCGGGGATGATATTCATAACCAAGGAGGAGGCGGGGTCATTCCCACGGCGCGCGCGCGATGGCAGGGCTGGCGAGCGTTCTACCTTTATTGTACACGAGGGTGACTACATCACCGGCACCGTGGCGGGCGTCCGCGAAGGCGTCATGCCGGGCATCCGTATGGCCACCTCCAGAGAGATGGACGCCTTTGTGTCGGCGGCCGATATTCCTGAGGAGGCGATGCGTGTGGAGCTGCTGGAGTACGTGCGGCGACTGGAGGTGGCGCGCGACGCTCGTAAACGCGGGGAGGCGGAGCCGGACGGCGGTGAATACGAGACCCCCGACTGGCTGCGGCGGGGGGCCATCCTGCATGGCACAGTAATCCGTTGCAACTGGCAACGCTGTGAGCTCCAGGTGAGGTGGTGCCGCCCACGTGATGTGGAAGTGAGCGGCACACATGGCTGTGGCTCTGGAGTATCGACGGACTCCGTTGCATTCGCCACTGCCGTCAGGGATGCTGCCAGCAGCGCCAACTCACTTAAAACCATCCAAATGGAGCGAGACGCGGTGGTTTTCGCAACTAAGATATTCCGTCACCCACTCTTTCGCGATGTATCGAACGCGCGTGCCAACGCACTGCTCCGCGATAAGGAGATTGGCGAGGTGCTACTGCGGCCAGCGACAGGCCGGCACAACAAGGCGGTGTGCGTTGTGAAACTGGGAACCAACTGTACATGCAGCATAATGATCAGTGAGGAGAGGCGACCGACAGGGCAGGTATTCTACCGCCTCCGCGACAGTGTTGTGGATCAAACGCTTGAATTCGATGACGTCGACGAATTCCTGAGCAGGTTTATAGCTCCCATGGTCGACCTTGTCATGACTGTAAGGCAGCACCGTCGCTTCGAAGAGAGTCCACACGATGTAATCGGTGCCCTCGCAGATCAGGAGCGTGATGGGCGGACGTTTGCCTACGTGTTTGCCGAGTGCGGCCAGGTGTCCAAGCCGCCCCTCTATCGCGTGCACACCCGCGGTGGCGGGCGCGACCATCGGTTTCGCCTGCACATCACAGACAAGCACATTTATGTTCGACTGCCATTTAGAGGGAAGCAGCCCACCATGCCTGCTGAGTTCAAGTGGATTGAGTGCCGCAACGCGGAGCACGTTAGTGAGACCGTGAAGAGGCACGCCACCGCTCACGCCAACTGACCAGTCCCTCTGGTGTGTGTGTGTAGGTGTATTTGGCGTAT
>JAODGE020030591.1:0-10147 GCA_027574965.2 Ecitophya simulans | reverse complement strand
TAAGGAACTATTGTCGCAAGTTTGTAATTGAAATTGTTCGTCGCGCATAAAAACTGCACAAAGGCGGCAGCTGAAAATAATAAACGGCTCAAGCCGATTAGCCGAAATGAAAATTTTGAATAAGAATTCGCCGAATTGTATGCATATCTAGCGGCGAGAAGAGCTGGGCTGGCGCGCCTGAGAGTATAATAACCGAAAACAGTGTTCGGGCGTTCATTGAGCGTCGCGAGATGGCGAGAAAAGGCTGGGAAACGAGAGGTTATTTGTCGGCACGCTCGGCACGCTCGACGAAGGGGTGCAATCGGGACGCGCTAATCTGCTCCGGAGGCGGCAGATACGCGCGCGCGCCGGGCGCGTAATAATAGTCCTCTTTTCTTCGGCGCCATGCTGATGCGATCGCGTTCATATTTATATTCGAAGTTAATTTACTTGGGAATTTCTTCGGCGACGATTCTGACTGTAGATGCGCGACGTGCGGATTGGCTCTCTGCGCTGCACTTTCAGCAAAGTTTGCCGCGGCATTTTTTTCCCAGCCTCGGCTTTGGCGCGCGTATCTTAATTTGCTTGTGCTGTATTTGTTTTTATTATAATGCAATAAGCGACGCTCGGCGACGATCATTCGCACGCGGAAACATAGCGACTGATTTTGATACGCTTTTCTTGTTTCTCAGAGAATCCCAGCTTTCACGAGGCCATCGAGAACGTGACGGTGACGGCCGGCAGAGAGGCGATACTCAAATGCGTCGTCGACGATCTTGGACTTTACAAGGTTTGTTTCGCTGCTAAATAGCACATCCAAAAACAAACGTATTTACGCCCAATTGCTTTAATAACGCACACGCTCGTTTCGGCACGTTTCTCACTCATTCGACTACAATTGCGCGCGATTACGTCACAAATTCTCGAAACTCCTCACGTGCAATTGCTTAAATTTTACGTTCGGTTAAAATTGCGACGAAGGATAAGAGCGATTCGCGTCGTCGTGTCGAATTATCGACATGCACAACTTCAATATCGCGTGCCGCCGAGTTCAGGTCGCGCAAGGAGAAACGCTCTTTACAAAGAGCAAAAATTGCAATCGCTACCAGGACTAATATTATTATCGTCCCATTCCGCGCCCGACCGGCTCCTCGGGGCATACTAAAAGTTGAAAATTGCCGCAAACTGCGTCAATAATACATGAGGCGAAAACTAAAATTACACAATAATTGAAAGCAGACCAGTATGTTGTAATATTTTTTATATCGATTCACTAGTTTCCATTAAACAGCACAACGACTGTGCGGCGACGCGCAAATAAACATGAACTTAGCGAGAGCTCGACAAAACCACCGTTTCAATTTAACGATTTCGTTATTCATTCATTTGTGGGCATCAAAAACCAGCGATTTTTGCTTCACCTGCCATCCCACTGTTACGACCAAGTTTCGCAATAAAACTAAGAGGAATCGAGCGAATGGCTTCAGACACGTGCGACAATAAAAATAAACCGGTGCCAGTGCCGCGACACTAGGAAACACAAAGGGTGCGTTCCATTTCCTGTCGTAAAAGTAAATATCAAAAATTAACATTGGCTTTTAATTTTTCAATATGTTGCCTGAACAGCAAGGGAATCAATTATGTACACATGTTACAACATTCTGCAAAATGGACCCGGATTGACGTCGAAAGCGAATTTAATTTTCGTGTTCGCGTTTGACAAAACAGAAGTAAAACTGGCAGGCGATACCGAATTCTCGGCGCAGATGAATCCGTGTCGCGGTGCATGCGAAAATAAATTATCAACAAACGCCAGCGGCGAAGCACATAGAAAATATATATTTCATTAACACGTGTGTGGGCGCGGATTAAAATAGTTAATATTCGTTAGACGGACGCGGGGCCCTTTCGTGCCTCTTAACCCTGTATCGCGCAACGGCGGAGAAAATTGCATAACTCGGTCGCTAGGCAAATCTGGCGACGAAAATGTGACGAAAAAAATGTAGCGCCCCTCGAGCTGGTCGGTGCGCGAAAACATAATAAATCTCCGCAGAATTTTCATTACAACTTTACGCTCACGCTCCGGACGGCGCAAAGTGCACGCATTTTTAATTTCGCGACACCCGGTCGTAACAAAACGACGTCGCATTGAAGCGGCGGGTGTATTCGGACAAAGTTCAGTGGTTTAATTCCGCATCTCGAAGTATGAAGGGCCGCTATTTACGCTTTGAGCGTGTACGTATATAGAGAGATGAATCAAGTGCCACAAAAAAAACATCAAAACGTATGACGGAATATTCCACGACTCGTTATAGTGTCGCGATGTTTATTTTGCGCCGAGATGAATACACAATGCGCGTCCATTGGGAGCCGGAAATTAATTATGAAGAGCCTTGAGGCGTGCCACCTACCGAAGCGTGCATGACGCGTGTGTGGGTGTCTCCGTGAAGGAAACTGAAGGTGCGCCAAGGATATGAGGGATGTAAAAGACATAAAAGTGCCACTTTTACTACATTTCGCATAGCTTGCCGCGCTTACTACTTTGTCGCTGCGCAAGCAGGAGCATCTAAAGGAACGCGCGTTTACGTTTAGTATTGGCCGGGAATACATTTATATTAAATTATCTGCATCCGCCATGATGCCCGGAGGGCCTGCACCTCGGCATGCAAACTTTATATAATTTTTATTGCTTGAGGCTTTGGGCTATTCTCCGAAAGACGCAGATTTTCATAATGCATTCGGGGACTATTTGGATTGAAACGCGAAGAAAGCAGGGGAAGACAGCCAGGAAGCGTTCACCTTTCTACAGCCGACTCCCGCTGCGAGCAAATGTCAAATATATCACATTTCCGTCTCGACGGTCGCCGCAGCCGAGCGTGCGCAGACATTGTGGGTAAATGTCAATGCCGGTTTCGTTCTTTTCCCCGCAGCCCGCGCAACACATCACGCCACATATTATTGCCGTTGCACGAGGGGCCTTTGTGCAGATTGCATTTTTAACATTTCAGGTCGCCTGGCTGCGGGTCGATACGCAAACGATACTCACGATCCATAGCCACATAATCACGAAGAACGTGCGCATCGGCGTAACGCACAGCGAACGCCGCACGTGGTTCCTGCACATCAAGGAGGCGAAAGAGTCCGACCGAGGGTGGTACATGTGTCAGATTAACACGGATCCAATGAAAAGTCAGGTCGGCTATCTGGACGTGGTGGGTGAGTGCGCCGAAGTCGACGGCTGATTCGGGTGCGCCGGACTGATTGGGATTTCGGTTCGCAGTGCCGCCGGATATTGTCGACTATCAGACCAGCCCGGATATGGTAGCGACGGAGGGGTCCAATGTCAGCATGGTTTGCGTTGCGCGCGGATCGCCGACGCCCTCCATCCTCTGGAAGAGGGAATTCGGCGAAACGATTAAACAGGATCGACGCGATCAGGAAGGTAATATAGATCATGAAAAGTTGATGTCACGTACTCGTCTAGATATTTGTGGGGCATATATCAAACCGTCTGCGGGTTGTTTCATGATGTTGTATTTTTAAACGACCTCATTAAAAGGAGATTGTCTCACACAGGCGAGGCGAGCGTCGAAGGCACCGTATTAACAATTTATCATGTGAATAGAAAACACATGGGCCCTTATCTCTGCATCGCTTCCAACGGCGTTCCGCCGTCGGTTAGTAAAAGGATAATGCTCGTCGTGAACTGTAAGTTTGGAAACGCTTGAGCGGGAAATTTGACTTGAATACGTAATGCGCACGTGATCGGGGCAGAGTCAATCTCACTTACCTTACCGTCGGCCGGCATAATTCAATACCGGTCAATATTAGATTTCTGAATCCTTCGAATGCTCCATTTCGCATTCGTTTGATCGTGAAATCACCCGCTGACTTACGTACGGTTATGACATGATACCAGTCACTTAGGGTTTTATGACACGCCGATTCGCATGCCGAAGATTGATGGTCTGCGGGAAGTGCGTTTGATTTTGANTGATTTTGGTTCTACCTTTCGACGGCGTTTGACTGCTGTTTCACCGATTTTTTCTGTTCGCGTCCAGTTCCGCCGGTGATTTGGATCCAATATCAATTAATCGGCGCGTACGACGGGCAGCAGATTGTGTTGGAATGCAATTCGGAAGCGTTCCCGAAATCAATTAACTACTGGACAAGAGATACGGGCGAAATCGTTCCTCAAAGTAAGTGTTATTCAACGTTGTGTGGAACGGATTTGGCCGTCAGTTCGATGTGGTCACGTCTTGTCCGCCGTTAGTATTTTGACTGGAAAGTCGGTCTGACGGTCTGACCGCCGGCGCCCCGCACCGATGACCCAAATGAGTGTTAACGGAACTCCGCCAGATTCTACACTTTCGACGCATTGCGCTCCGACGGGCATACAAAAAGGACTAATACGAAGCTAGAAGGAGCTTTACTCGATTCGGCTCAACTCTCGACTTATTTTTATCGTCTTAGGTTGGCCTTACGCCGCCACTTAGACTTCGCGTCAATCAAAAACATTTCTGGTACTGCCGCGCACCAATTTGATTGCTATCGTGCTTGTAGATGAGAAATACGATCCGCAATTAGTTCACAACTCTTACAAAGTCCACATGAAGCTGACGATTCGTCGATTGGAAACGACAGATTATGGTATTTACAAATGCGTGTCGAAGAACGCCATGGGTGACACGGACGGCACCATCAACGTTTATAGTGAGTGGTGCATTATTAGCAAGCGCCGGGCGCGATTATAAACAAATTTGTTTTGTTTGCTTACTGACACGACGCGGGCACAATGCAGGAGCCTTTGTAACCTGCTCGGCCGTCGCGTCGGCGTCGGTGCCTTCTATTTGCATTCAATTTCATTATTATGTCATTATCTGGGTGCAGGAATTCCCAAACCAGCAGTTCCGAATAGAACGACGACACAGAAAAGGAAAAGTAAGTCGATTTATTTATCGTCATTAATCAACTAGAGTAAAGCGGTCTGCGCGGCGTGTGCGATAATCGTTTTATTTTTGCTTCCGCATGTTCACCGAGCCATCAGCTTTTTCCTCCTGCGGTGCCAACGCCATTCTCGTGCGCATATACGCGGTGCAGTCGTTAGACATTACAGGAATCAAATTGCACTGATCGATATTTAAGATATTATCGGTGTTTCTACCGTCCGCGCCCGTTATAAACACGTGTGCTTCTGTGCGATTGCGAAAATTGCACCGGCGACCAGGTGGAAACGTTGAAACTCCTAGTTTCGCCGTGTCGCAAAATAACAAATGAAACCAAACGCTACAGTGCAAATCCCGTTGGCGCGCTTTTTAGTAGATTAAATTTTGGTTATTCACTCGAGCAGCCGCCTCTTCTGGTCGCTGTCCGCGGCACATTCATATTACTCGCACAAAAGACGAATGAACCCGGCGAGAGGCGAAATGAATAACAGCCATCGAAAAACGTTCCGGCGAAAAAATGTCAAAAAAACCCCTAAAAAATGCGAAATTGAATTCATTATTTTAAATATTCGCGTCATCGGGAAGCGGTCTGTGTGTTTTCCCCGTATTTTTTAAGTTATCTCGCCGAAAGTTTCCTGCCGACGAGTGATGAAGGATCGCAGCGGCGCGACCGATGAACAAAAAAGCGAAGAGTGAAAAAACTGGCGGAACAGAAACGCGAAAAGCTTTTTAGAAATGTTATGTAAAAGAGATATAATTAGATCTTAGTTTGAATGTTTCCATGTTGAATTTTCGTCTTCTTGCTTTTTTTCGCGCGCGGCGCGTGCGAGCGCTTTTTATACGGATTCTGATTCTCAAAAGTTTGCACTTTCTATGCAAAAAACGATGAATGGAATAAAAAAGTCGTTGATATATATAAGCTGCTTTTTTAAATTATGCCGTAATTTATTTAAATCTGCCAAACCCGTTAAATTTTCGTATAATTAAATTTGAAATTGCAATAAAGCCCGCTAATAAAATATTTATGCTTCTCAGGTGGTAAAGCGTCAATATCTACAGATTTGACCTATCAAACGAGATCAAAGTCAGGTAATCAAATTTTCTTGCGCCCGGAACAAATTTGTAGAAGTTATTTGTTACAGATCATCCCGATTTGCTCTTCCTCGAAGAGAAAAAAAGTTCATCAGACAGAACCCACTCAAATTTCAGACATTTCTTTATACAATTAACGGCTTTTTTCATTTTGTATCAAACATTTATATTAGTTAATTAGGAATTGAAGAAACGCCGAGGACAACATTGCTGCAACTACATAAAATACGGCAAAACAAAATTAATTTATGAATGTAACGATGTCATGAAATACTGATGTAAGATTGTATAATTATGTAATTAGAAGGAAAATTGCTTTGGATGAATGCGATAATTTGTCAAATGTGAGTGGCCGTTGGAAAGCGGAGTAATCTCGCTTTAATATCCCAATCTCTCATTTTCCCATCGCACTCTTGCGCCAACTTGCACTATTTAGAACTTTAAGTGTTTGTAAGCTGGCTCAGAAAATGCCGGCACAAGATGCAGGCGCTCGCGTCATTAATCACTCTGATCTGTCTTCATTCCGCGTTCTTTGTGCGTTAAACTGTTTTTGATTTTACAATAAAATTAATATTACTATTGCGGGAATTTAATTTGAACATTAATAACATTCGATACAATCGAAAATGGTTTCTCGTTCAAAACTAATTCGTTAAATTTCGTGTGTTCGCCAAGTTGCAGTCGAAATTGTTAATGTTTGGTCGTTCGCTTTAATATAGTCGCTTGTAAACGGCTGCGATATTATCCACGCATCGACCACTTAGGCGTTTAAAAGGGCTCGAACGACTGCCAGCCGGTCCGGCCTCGCCTCTTCGGATGTCGACTCCAAGCAGTCGTTCGGTGGTGACAGCTGGTAGATAGCCCAGTGGCACGCGATCCGCGCGCACAGGCTGGCCTAAAAGGGTTATTATAAACGTACCAGAAAGCAATCAGGAAAGTATGTCTTATTTATCGCATGCCGCCCGGCGCCTACACCACACTCGACGTTTTGCATAGATTCGTTGTGCCCGACGCCTGGAGGCTTGTGGGCGGTTTTGCATCGGACTCAACGTGCTGCAAACACGCACTTTTGAGCCTCAGCAATTGTACTCGAAACCGAAAAGTCCTGTGATGGAATAAAATCGACGACGAATTTTGAAGGAAAACCATCGTAAACATTATTTCGATTCGTAGACGACCTAAATTGAGTGCGGATTACCTTTTTCATGTAGGCCTTGGAGTCGTACATAGGCAATCATTAGCATTAATTTATTCGAAAGTCGGTTCGGTCGGACGGTTGTGCACGCGCCGACTAATTTTCCGGCGGCACACTCGCATTTTATTTTATCTATGAACAACTTCCAACCCTTATTCATGCCCACAGACGCAGACGAAGTGGAGCTGAGTAGAGCGGAACGGAACGGAAAATCTTATCGCGTCCTCATTCTCACCTTCTTCCCTCTTGCTCGGACGAACAATTCACCATTGTGTTTGCCTTATCTGCTTGCATTTCACACTCCGTCGACTGCGTTCGCATTGTGCGAAGTGTTCACGGTGTTGCTATGCCACTAATTTGTTTGCGGGTCGACCGCAACTATTCACCTTTGGTAAAAAAGAAAAAAAAAACGCGACGTCACACGCAATAAACAACTAAATTTAAACGAGCATTTTTTTACCGTTTATTTTACTGTCCCCAAATAGACAAGCGGTAAACGTGTTTTTGTTGACCCGCAGGACTCCGGTCCGGCGCCTCCGCAGCCAGCACGAGTAGCTATTACGCTCCGGCGCGAAACGATGCGCGTGCTTCGAGTATCAAAAAGTCGAATTGTCGTGAAATTGCCCCGTCGTGAGATACGATTCGGCGACTTCGAATAGAAACCGATGTCGTGCCCCATCGGGGCGCTAATGAAATTTATCTAGCGTTTTTAAAGCTTTACATATAAATTGGCTTTTTGTGCGCATTAATGTGAGCGCCGTTTACGTAAATATAAACAACGTTAATGTCAATTAAAATATAATTAAATAAAAGCCCACCTATAGAGATTTCATCAAAATATTTTAAATTTTTATTCAATTTCTTTAATCAAATTTCATTGCTACAAATTTGTTAAGTAAAAAACTATTTATTTATACATACCATTACAATTTTAAATTTACTGTTTTAAGTTTATATTTAATTCTAGTTTAAATAAAATACAAATAATACACATGGTTGGTGAAATACGCAAAATTATTGGTAATGATTTTGAACATTGTTCCCTTCGCGTTAATATATTATTGAATCAATGTAATGCTTTGAATAGTAGTTTGACATTATTTAGAAAATAACAAATTTTGTATAAAATTATTTTACATCACTTTAAGCAAGCTATGTATAGATATATAGTTCTATGCAACCAATATCTTTGGTTTAACGTTTCGTCTCTGTAAATATCTGGTTTGTCAAAAAACTGAAATATAGTCTACTTATTCTAACACTTAACTACGCAGTACTGTTTTGTATAGCCACGATACATTTGGAATTATAATAAGCGGTGTGATAATTTGCTCAAATTTTCCTTTTTCGCAAATTGAAATTTTAGCAAATTGTCCGCATCTTCCGATAGGCTATGTTTCAGTATTATTTAGGTAACTTAACGCGTAGGTACATTTTTCATTCCTAAAAATATTTCTTACAAACTATACAGTTTCTCAATTTTAATTCTTTTGTTTGTTATTTTTTAGTTTGTGTTAGTTCTTTTAGGTACCTAGATCTTAGCAAGTAGGATAATGTCATCAGTCGATTTTTCTAGTTGAAACGTTTAACAGTACAACTATCTATTCTGAAATAAACAGTTTTCTATCAAATTAGAGAAGGTATTTGCTTTCTTATCTGTGATGCAGAAAATAAAACGAAAACATTTTCACAATAATTGTCATTGGAACTAGTCATTTGGTATATCTGTTAGCACTTGTTTCAGTACACAAATATATCGATGCAGCCGTTACAGTCGTACTCACGTTCAGATATGTCTGTTTTCAAATGCGATGCAAACGAACGACGGTCGACAATGGAACAACGAAGGAAGTTGCGATGGCAAGACGAGGAATTGTAAAGCCACCCTTAAAAGACGCACAATCACGTTGCTCGCTGCTTTAAATAAAATATAAATCTATAAATCTATCAAAACGGAACTGTGCGAATGCGCATCGCCGCGATATGTCGCCACGCGCAATCTTTCTCGCACAAAGGGAACGCAAATCGAAATAAAACCCTGTCCTGTTTGGCGGCGTGCGGCATTGTTACGCTCGTTTAGGATGCGCTTTATACAAAAGGCAGGCGGGCGAGGGAGCAGAAATGGGGGTCGCGAAGATTCATTGTAATATGAATGGCAGCGTCATCATTGACATCGTGAAGACCGTCGCGTGCGCTGCACGCTTGTGTATGCTGAAGCATGCGTTGTAGTAGTCGTCTTCCTGGAAGAGCGAATCCGGTTGATCTTCGGCGTCTAGAGAAGAAGAAGATTCATTGTTATCGCTTGTTAATTTCTGCGGACGATCTATGACTCAGTCGGATACAATCGCACAGATATATAAACGAAAAGCCTCGCCTGAATCAGTTCTATACGCTAAATTCAAAGAAACTGAATTCTAAGCTTAGATTCTATTTTAATGACGTACAGGTTTTGGCAAACCTTACCTGCGACTGGCATATTTTCTAGCTCATCGTCCACGTCATTAGCTTTCTTGCGGAACTTTCCTGCAAACGATAACCAGAACAGTGTTACGAAACCTGCAAATATGTAACGTACAGTGCGTGATAATAAATAAAACGTTATGAATACAAATAGTAATGCGTTTATTGTCTGCGCCCAACAGTCAATAAAACTATTACCGATTGAACCGTGAATGGAAAAAGCAGTCCAGCAGTCTTCGATCGAACTTCGCCGCGGAAGCGTTGCTGTAACCGCTATATTAAGGCGTGGGGTTTTGGTTGATGCATAATTTATAGAATATATTAAGCGGTGTTGATTTGTAAGTGCAATAAATTATAATATTGCATGTTAACATGAGGTATCAGCGTAGTGAATCCATTCAAAATTACAATCAGAATGACTTGTCTATTTATCACTGCTCCGCGTTAATACTCGTGCTCACCAACACCAAGAAAA
>JAODGE020030588.1:0-25532 GCA_027574965.2 Ecitophya simulans | reverse complement strand
AAAATTAACTTACAGTGTGCATGTTTAGTAAAAATCCAGTACGTTCAACATGGTCCTTGACTCTTTCAAAACCATATTTTGTATCTATAGCATCATTTTCTAATATCATTCGTAATCTGTACTCCGATGTCTCCTCCCTAGGAAAGACAATGAACGAATAAATGAAACATTTGTAGTTTAGCATAATATAGTATAATTTTTGTTTACCTTTGTCCTGTGAATGTAGGATTCTCGCTTTTATCATAATTTCTATCAGTTCTGTCCGGACGATAACGCCCCGTATTTGTTGCCATAATTATCAAATAATTAAGCACTTAAATTTAAAATAATCACTTTAAGACTATTTCGATATTGATATACATCAAAACAACGGAGACACCAAAACCGTACTACATAACCTGTTGCACTTAGTCAACTCAAAAAAGTTGTGCTAGGCGGGAAAATAAAATACATTGTTGCCATTTTGGAAATACAGTTGTCAGTTAATATATTTATACAATATTACAGATTTAATATGCAGTAAAAAATAATATTTTATATATTTTGTATTTAATATAATTATATTTAGTTAATTATATAAATATGAATAGACTATCGATTAAACATAGCTGATAGGGGCGCTGGCATCGGAATTGGTCGGAATCTGATTGGTCGCCATTTTGAAACCATTTTCAAAGTAAAACGGTCAACTGTCTCATTCGCGCGGTACGCGCAGTACGCTTCGCACGCAGTGCATCGTGTTCTCGGTTCTCGTGTTCGGTGCATTAGTCTTCTCCGTTTTATTATATTACATTTTTATTTTTATTTAATTTATTTATAACTTATTATCAATTTTACTATTTCACTATTCAAGCTAGTGTTAACTCTTAAGTACGTGAGTAATTTTACATCAACAGATATTGAGAGGCTGATTTAAAAATACAGGTAAGTGATGTATACTGAATTTCTTGATATTACTTCATCTGAACTGCGTGCATCCCAGATTAAAATGTAACCTACTATTTTCCTATTTTTCTCATGAAGATTCCGATTCCTTCCAGCTACTCGAGCGCCGATTTTACAAACGGTCGAACTCGAAATTTCTAGCTCGAAAATAAAAATTGCGCATACAGTTGAACCGGTTAGTCGAAGTCAAGTCAGATAGGTCGAGAGCTGTTACATTGCTACGCATGCGCGTTGTCATTTTCGAATTCGAAAATGTGAGTTCTACATTTCGCGAAATCGGCACTCTGTATTAAGTAAAATAGCTCGAATTCAACTTGCTGAGGAGGTGGACCTACCGTCAAGATCCCAGCAAGCGGTTTTAGTGTTTTTGGGCTTTATTTTATGGTTTTATAAAATGTTTTTGATGTATATATAACCACATCTTAGTTTATAATAAACAGTCGTCTTCAGCTAGCCACGCGTTACGAACCTCTCCCTGGTCCACACACTGGGTGTTGGGCAGCCTAGTATTAATTAGATAAGGCATGGGAATAAATAATTTTTTTTACAGAGATGGTGGATAACTCTTCAATTAAGGTCGCTTTGCGCATAAGGCCGTTAGTTCAGTCTGAACTGAACAAGGGCTGTAAGAACGCAATTGAGATTTTCAAAGAAGTTAAACAAGTGCGGCTATCCGAAAAATCATTCACATTTAATCATGTTTTCGGGAGCGAAACGTCTCAAGAAGACTTCTATAAGCAGTCCGTGGAACCAATGATTCCCAACTTGTTCCAAGGGTACAATTGCACCATACTCGCATATGGACAGACTGGTTCAGGTATGTTTTCAAATTGCATAGAAAAATTTCGAATTTTATCATAGGTTGGAGCTGAGTTTTTCAAAAGGCTATATGCATACCCTAGGGGCACAGGAAAATCATAGTAGCTTAGGGCATTAGGGTTATGGATTAAATAGTTTAAACCTCATATAATGCTAAATAGGTCGTAATTTTGCCAAAGAATAACATTATTCTTCACCGTTTCCTGTCACAATGCAGTTTGTTCATTGTCTTGCTTGTAAATTTTTCCAAAGTTTATGATACGCCTGATGAGTTTATTATTTTATGTTTAGTGGAATGGTTTATGGAGGGTAGTTTAGTTATTGCATTCCCGCATTAAGAAGTTACATTAGGATTCGATCGTGTAGTTTATGAGGTGGGCACATTTTGAATTATTTATACACATTTTGCCCGTGCAATTTTCTTTAGTAATGTAGTTTTCGCCTAAGTGACATGAAGGGTTCTCCACATTATATACTTTATTTTACTCATCATTTCACATTTTCTATGCACTACAACTATTTTTTGTAAGCATACACTAGTTGAAATTAACTAAACTAAAAAAATATGCATATCAATTAAGTACAGCCAGACTAGCGATTTTTATTAATGTTTTTATGTTTAAAGTATTTAATTAAATTAATTTCCCAGGCAAAACTCATTCAATGGGCACGGCATATACGGGGCAAGGCGAAATGGGGATAATCCCGCGTGCAGTGCAAGATATCTTCTCTACCATTAGAGATAACTTCACGCATGATTACAAAGTAACAGTATCGTTTCTCGAATTGTACCAAGAAGTCTTGTACGATTTGCTGTCGTCTAAGCCGCGCGACCAATGCGTCATGGAAATACGGGAAGATGCCCGGAAAGGTACATTCATACCCGGATTAACGCATATTCCGGTGGAGTCATACCAAGACGTCCTCGACACTTTGCAGCTGGGTTCGAAAGGGCGAGCGACTTCCAGCACACATATGAATGCGCAAAGTTCCAGGAGTCATGCTATCTTTACGATCAACATTAGTATATCGGCAAAAGATGGATCCGAGAGCAAAACCGCCAAATTTCATTTGGTCGATCTGGCTGGGTCAGAAAGGCCAAAGAAGACGGGAGCAACTGGAGTCACGTTTAAGGAAGGTATTAACATAAATAGAGGCTTATTCGTCCTTGGTAATGTGATCTCGGCATTGGGGGAGGAAAGGGGCGCACCCATTCACGTGAATTACCGGGACAGTAACTTGACAAGACTTTTAAAAGGTAAAAACTTAACTCAACATATACAAATAGGTGTTTATCAAGCGATATTCTGCAGATTCTCTGGGAGGAAACAGCATCACCATGATGGTTGCATGCGTGAGTCCTGCCGATTACAATGCGGAAGAAACCATGTCCACGTTGCGATACGCCGATCGCGCTCGTCAGATTAAGAACAAGCCTATTGTAAACGAAGACCCGCACGCTGCTGAACTAGGCAAATTGCACAAGCAAATTAAGCATCTTCAACTCCAACTCAGCGCACAAGGCGGTCCATCCGTTTCGTACCAAGAGATAAACGTCTTAAAGGCGGAAATCGCCGATTTAAAGTCCAAACTTCATTTGTCCGTGACCAACACCGTTGTGCTCAACGAGCGCGTATTAATGATGCAGGCGGCTAACGAAGGAGTGGCTGAGAAATTTCAGAAACTGCAAAGCGAATATTCTGCAGCCATGCAGAACTTGAACACGAGCATGGAGCAAAACGATATGGAAGCGGTCAAGCAGCGGATGAATCAGTTGAAATCCATCGAAACTCACCTCGCCGATATTGATAACGAGTCCAAGAGGAGCGAGACCGAATTGAAGATTTGCGGACGCACCAACGTGAAGGATAACGATGGAATTAGTTATATTACCGACGAGGAAATCGGCGAGCAACAGCAGACCCATATGACAAAACAAATGGCGATTAATGCGCAGCTTCAACATGTCAATTCGGTTCTCGCGCTGAAGGAAGACCTCGCCAAACAACTTACGTCTAGCGGGATGTACATGGTCGATATGACTGAAATGAATGAGAATCAGAATAAGATTGTTGCGCTGGAAAAGGAGAAGTGCGAGTTGATGCAACAGCTGAAACATGCGCAAGGTGCCACCGGGAAAATTGCCGAACAACGTAGAAAGAGGGTACAGGACTTAGAAGCCCAGCTTAAGGAATTGAATCGTAAAGTAAGTCATGTGGGTTTAAACCATTTCAAAATCTCCTATTAATACTTTTTGATTTTATCCAGGTGCAAGGTCAGGCAAAACTGATTAAACTCAAAGAGAAGGACGACGCCAAAATCAAGACACTAAACTTGGAAATAACCCAGATGAAGGGCGAAAAAGTGAAACTCGTCAAAACCATGCGCCAGGAATCTGAAAGATTCAGAAAGTGGAAGGTTGACCGCGAGCGTGAGTTGTCCAAGCTACAGAACCAGGACCGCAAACGTGTGTGCGAGCTCGCATCGATGAAACGCAAACACCATCTTCAGGAAAACGTTTGGAAACGTAAGCTCGAGGAAGCCGCATCGAGTGCGAAGCGCCTGAAAGATGCACTCGCTTTGCGCAGGAATGTCCAAGACGCTAAACTGAAAGGAAAGGTCGAACGTTTAGGTCCATGGGTGCAACAAGAGCTTACGATTCATGCGAACATTGTGGCCGCGCAAGTAACAGTTGAGACATTATTAAATGATCGTGCTATGTTACAAGAACAGATCGACAAGTTGAAAGAGAACGAGGCCGAGCACGCGGAAGAGATAGAAAAACTCGAGGAGCAAATCGACCTGCGCAGCACTCAACTGCAAGATCTGAATCAGAAACTCATCGAATACAATGATTCCGATCGCAACACGAGATTCGATAATGTTCAAACCATGGCCGATGCGAAGTATGTGCTCCAAATGATGTTTGACAAGACGGCAGAGTTTAAGAAGGCCGAGATTGAGAAAGAGCATCAAGTTGATAGCTTGCAGGGCGACTTGGATGAAGCCAAGAAAACTATTAATCGACTAGAAACCAATGTGGAAAATGCAGAATTACAGCATAGCTTGGCAATGGCTGAATCTGATAAAAATTACGAGGAGAAGACTCTGCTCTTGTTAAAGCAACTCAGAGGTGTGCAGGACACTAATATTGATGACCAAATCAAACATCGCATCAATGCACAAGAAGAAATGATTAGTCGACTCCAAACCATGGTCGAAACTTTGGAGAGGGAAAAGAAAGAACTGGTAAACGAACTCGAAGTTGCACGCTTCGCCGCACCTGAGGATGAGGTAGAAAGTCCTAGAACACCATCTCCAGAAAAGCAGAATGGAAATAAGAATGCAAAGAAGGAAAGCATGAAAGAAGAGGCGGTCTCACCTTCCACATTTGATGATACAATATGTAATGAAGACATTGATGATTTAGAAAATGATCCTGATTGGCGAAAAACACCGCTCGGCAGAAAAGTACGCGTCTTGCGCGAAACGTCGCTTCAAGTAAGGGCACTGAAAAGGAGCCACAGTGGCGGCTGTGGTTGCAAGACGTCGTGCACCCAACGGCGCTGTCCTTGCAAGAAAGTCAATCAGTCTTGCTCTGAATTGTGCAAATGTAAAGTTGGCATTTGCGAAAATCGCCTATATACGGTAATTTATTTAGTTTCTGTTTTAAAGTGAGGTTAATTAAAATGCGCCGATTTTTAGGAGGACCCTGATGGGAACGAATCGTTAAATTGTGGATTGTTTAAGAAGCCTAGGTAAGAATTTTATACAAATCACCCACGTTTTGTGGCAGTCCTCCGTCACTGGTTTTGTCCGTCTATTCAATGTGGGGTCTCTTGCTGTAGCAGTGGAAAGGAATGTCGTGATCTTGATTATTCTATGCACGTTAAGAAACTTTCTGCTAAAACATGTCATAAAGCTTGTTAATGGTTTTGATTATCATATGGATTGTGCAGCCTGTGGCGTCTATTCCCTATGGCAGAGGGTGATTATTTAATATTTGTTTACTTTTAAGTGGTAGATAATTGTAAATATATATATACACCTTAACACATTCCCTACACAAAAGAATTGAACCTAATTTCGTATTATTTACATATAACACATTGTCACTTTATTGTTTCCGTTTCTGTACGAATGTAACAACAACTAAAACTTTTCGGGTCATAGCTGCTAGTTACAAGTGTGTTAAAACAATTTCTGAAAAATCCAAGTTTTTTTGTCTTTGTTGTGTTTCTCGAGCGAAGTCGTATGTTATTTGTATGTAGTAGCGCATTATAACATTAACTGTGTCGTCTCGATTTTAAATACAAATTCTCTTAATTATCCTTAGTTTACTTAATTTTACATACATTCAAGAACTATACATATTTTTACTAGAAACAAACTTACGTCGGGTATTGTTTCGTTCACGTATTTGGATATTTGCGAACTGTTATTACCACCCATTGCAGCTTCCGATTACATGTCATTGTTCATCCGAGAATTGTGGAAACATTCGGACGACAGTGGAACGAAAAGAACGAAAATTTAAGTAAATACAGATTTCAAAGTTACCATAACTACCAACTCTTTAACGTTTAACCCAAAGGGTGGCCAAGAATCCTGCTTTAAAATTAATCTCTAGACGTTACGCCTAACCATGAGAATTTGATTCTAGGAAAGCTGGTCTCTCGTACTAAAAATATTAAATTGTGTTATAGGCTTACTGGCGAGTCGCTGCCCGATGGACTGGCTCCAATGATGGATGTGCCAGAAGCTTGAAAACGTCCCGTTTTACAATTAACTATCATATATTTAACTATCTATGTTTTAACCAAACTTATTGTTAGCCAAGTAAAAAATACCTGTACATTAAAAAGATATTCGTAGTAAAATATTGTATTAGGTAATTATGAAATGAAGCCACGCTATTTTTGCATAAATTTCAGTAAATTAATAATAAACGTGCCCAAATCTTCGTCTTGGTTCGTCCACGAAACAAGCACAGTTTTCGTATCATCTTCGTCGGCTTCCACTCTTACCAAAACGGTCTCCACCGAGATAGTGACTTCCGAAAGTGAAACGCCCCAATCGGGCATTCGCTCCTTCAGTAATCTATGCAACTTTTCCGCCGTCGTCGTGGCCGGACCTCCGACGCGTATTTGCAGTTTTGATGTGAATCGAAGCGTGTGCCTATTCACACCCGCTTCCTTGCACGCTTCGTCCACGGGCATCAACGCCATGTTGTTGTCTTTGACGACGAGTACACCGTGAAACACTCGAGGACGTTTGGGATCCGGCGGTAACAAGCTGTATTTCTGCGCTTCCGATTTCAGCAAGGGCAGCGACACGTCCACGGGAATTTTGATCGGCGTTTTCAGTATATGTGTCTCGCCATTTGCCGGATGGAAACAATCAATTTTAAACTCCTCCTTGATTTTCTCACGCAGGAACACCATCTTCTCCGCTTCGCCATGAACGAGCATGACGTTCTTTGGCTCGCAATACTGGATTAATTGCATGATACCTTTGGCGTCTGCGTGGGCGGAGAACGACATGTATTCCACAGCCATTTTAACCTCCACGACTTGTCGGTTTTCAAACTCGATCTTTTTCGCTCCATTAAGTACTTGACTGCCCACCGTGCCAGCGACACAAAAACCGGGCATGATAACCATGTTGTTTTCATTTGGAGCCCATTTTTTGAACAACTGCAAACTTAATCCTGCATGCAACATACCTGGCGTTGCGAAAACGACCATCGGTCCTGGATTATCGGCGAACGCTCGATCGAATGGCTTAATGTGCTTGAATTCGAACATATTCCTCTGGACGAACGTTTTGCGAATCTTTTGATTCGTCCAGGTGATGAACATTTTATAATAATTGTTGGCCTTGTCAGTCAGGCCAAGTGCAAAGTACACAGGTGCTTTGAGATTCATTCGTTCCCAATATGTCTCCAACAGAATACAAAGCTCTTGAGCCCTGCCCAAAGCAAACACTGGTATTAATACTTTTCCACCGCGATCGACGCATTCGTGGATTTTCTTTAAGAAATCGCGCTCTCTGCACCGTTTCGAGTCGCGAATTGTTGTCGCATATGTAGATTCGGTAATGAGTAAGTCTGGCCTACATTTATCTATCCATGCAGCACCTAAATGTCTATCTGGTGTCATGTTATAATCACCAGTGTAGACAACTGATTGAGATCCAACTTTTATCCAAAACATTGCTGCCCCAAGCACATGTCCAGCATAATAGGGTTTAATTTCCAACTCATTATCAACCATCACAGACTGATGCAATGTTACAGGAACAACTTTCTTCATGCAATCTTTGATCATTTGATTGGTGAAAAAATTTGTCTCCCCTTTACGCTCCACAGAAACCTTTCGCATGTCTTCAAGGAGGAGTGGCGCAATGGCTTTTGTGGGATGTGTCATGTAAATTGGTCCATCATATCCGACCATTTCAGTCATGTAGGGCAACGCACCGCAGTGATCGAGGTGGAAGTGAGATATGATGACACAATTGATATATTTTGTTAGCGGGCCGTTTGGATTTATGTAGTTGAAGTCGGGAAAGCGTCGCTCGTCTTGAAATCCCATGTGCATGCCGCAATCGAGCATAATGTTCTTGCCACCCATTGATATCAAGATGCAACTTCGGCCTACATCTTGCCCAGCCCCAAGGGGCGTAATTTTGATCTCCAAGTGGTCTTTAGTAGGCTTCATTTAAGTTTTCAAACCAACATTCACTTTTGAAAACTCAG
Organism: Ecitophya simulans; assembly: GCA_027574965.2. Taxonomy (NCBI): domain Eukaryota; kingdom Metazoa; phylum Arthropoda; class Insecta; order Coleoptera; family Staphylinidae; genus Ecitophya; species Ecitophya simulans. The sequence continues at coordinate 17,011 of JAODGE020030588.1, read as the reverse complement.
TAGACTGTAAGGTTATGTTTGTGTTTGTTACAATTTAGGTAACTTACATGAACTAGGGGCTAGATGATCCTTGGACAACATATAGTATATACAACTAATATAGTATGTTGTCTATGGATCATACTATCGCACATACTAATATAGTATGTTGGTATGATCCACTTATACCAGCTTTTAAGTAATATTAGGAATTAGTTAAATTACAACACGCATTATTGGCGTTATAATTTAACTAATTCCGAATGCACATTTTTAACAAACAGGAATANGACGCAACGTGTGCAATTGTAATTTTGACGAGAACAACACGAATTGTATGCTCACAGTACAAAATTACGGCGACGGACCGCGTGCGGACCACCCGACAGCGAGAACAGTACTGACTGACGCGGCGTTGACGAACATGTCGCGTGCGTCGTGCCGACCCGTGCCGACCCGTGCCGAGCCGAGCCAAGCCGAGCGGTGTGGGCCGCGCGCCGCGAGCCGTGCGAGAATCGCAAGGCAACCGGTCGACGAGCAGCGCGCACATTGGTGCAAGAGAGTGCACGCCATGCCGACATACGCGTACGGGAAAGAGTCGAGATAAGACGCGCGCGAGAATTACGGTCGCGCGCGAGTCGTCGCCGGTACCTGTTACACTGATATTAAAAAATTGACGAACGTTGGGGACTATTTTGACCCGCTTCTGGTAGAAAATCGAAGATAAAACATGCTGGAGTTGAAAGACGAACACTTCGTCTTCGTAATGAAATAAAAATTTTGACACTATCTGCCCTCGAACGCGTATTACAGCAGATTTTGCAAAGCATGTTTTACAAATGTTCAAAAAGTGGTTAATTTCGAGGGCCTTCAACAGAATAAAGTAATAATTACGAATCTATCTGCTCCAGATCGCGTGTTACAGTCGACTTTGCAAGGCACGTAAACCCACAACTAATTATAAAACACGCGTCAATTTGCAAACAGACAATGCGATTACTTTATTGAAAACTCTTGTATCCATAAGGCCATAAGCAAAAATACAAAAATTGCCACAGTATGCAGAGAGATACACGTTCGTATCGTGCGAGTAATTCACTTGGTAATCATCATAAATTCGACGCCATCGCCTCAACTGTTTCGTCGCGGCTAAATCAAACTACGCGATTCGACTTGGGCCTCGCGTTCGCTCGTTATTTGCACATTTCGGTGTGGTGCACGCTAATAATGCTTGTAAAAAAAGCGCGCCTCACGCGCGCGATAAACATGTCACAAAATTGTCGTTCCTGTATACGAAGAAATTTTGTCTTGGAAGGCATAACGTGCAGTCTCAGAAGTATTCGAAAACAAACGGCACAGCACACAATGACGTTCAGTACATAGATTTTCGAAAAGTTTTGCAACGATTACCTATCTAGAAGAAACGCGTCTCGTGGAGCGAAATCGAGATGAAGAGATGAAAGAGCTTTAAAAACGCCTTTGTACATCGATATAATTGCACGCGCGACGCGGCGCGCCAATTGACGGCCTCGTGCAGCACACGCCAACGTTAAAATTCACCGTCAAACAACACCAAGCGTCGTAAATATTTAACGCGTCGCAGAATCTCGCAACCACGTCGTTCGTCGCGAAGCTGATATTGTGGTCATCGAACGAGAAGTAGAAGAGAAGAGAGGACGAGAGATATTCGCAGACGTTCGACGAATTGTCAAGCACTAAGTCGCCGGCCTGTAGAAGCGCTGCACGAACTGCGTCAGGCTGCACACCTCGCCGGGCCCCTTCGACGCGTCCATCTGTATGTAGTCCTCCAGGTTGTGCGCGCTCGCTGCGAACGGAAGCAAACGCATTTCAACGCCCCGCCGGCACGCGGCGTGCGCGCAGCACTCACTCGCGCTGCGTATCGCCGGATAGTTCGGCGGCGGCTTGATCCAGGTGCCGTCGACGCGCCGCATGTGCCGCCGATCGGAGGCGAACTCGCCGAGGAACTCCGGCGCCGGTATCGCGCGAAAATACCTACGGCAAACGCCGCGACGTTTTATCGTCGTCGTCGCTCGGTCCGGCGCGCGCCTCACCTAAAGTAGTCCGGCTTGAGGATGTTGTCCGTGCGGAACGTTTCGGTGATGTATTTGTGCACGTACGTGGGGAACGGCAGCTCCGAGTCGAGATCGTACACCAAGCACTTGTCCGGCTCCGGCTGATACAGGAATATCACGTGGTAGTCCTAGACGCAACCGAGAATTATTAGCATACGTATTGTAACAGAATGTCGCAAATAGGGATATATCGATATTTTATTTTTGTTTCACCGATATTTTTAGGCAATATTTTATTTTTCGATATATCGATATTAAATTTGGACTATCGAAACGGCATAAATGTCGATATTTTTTAACCAAATTCTAATGTATATGGAACCGAGTTGTAAGTATCATACTGGGACACAAAGAATCTATTCTTGACAATTTCATATTCTATTTAAAATCGAGCGCGATATATCGATATATCGATAATTTCTTCAAATTAATTACATATATTGCAAAAACATATATCGATACATTTTTGCATCCCTAACATAAGCAGTTTGTCGCACTAAATTTTGAGCAACACTTGAAGAATTGATATTAAATATTGACCTATCGATATATCGCGCTTGCTACAAATATATCGAGTTTTATATGGTTTCAACATCGAAAAAAAAAACATGGCGCTCGAAAATATCGTAAAACGAAAAATATCGATATATGATCGACATCGGCAAAACTCACCCAAATGACCAGCTTGTCGTCGTCCTTGCCGGCGCGCTGCCGCCACAGGGGCACCGTCCGCTTCGGGTTGGAGACGAACACCGCGTAGCACTTGTGCATTTCGGCGTAGTGCCGCGCGACGACGTCCTGGCACAGCTTGTAGACGTTCTCCTCGCTGCAACACAAGCGGTCGCATCAGTCGTGCCAGTCGCGCAGCGCGCGCGACGCAAAGCGCACCGACTTTTCGCGTCGGAACACCGCCAGCAGTTCCATTTCACTGTTACGACACGCGCGGCGCTAAATGGAAATTAACAATTAATTCATGCGCGTGACGCACTCGTTGGCTTCTTTTGTTTTTTTTTTTTCGCCCGAGCGCCGTTAATATTTCAGCGCTGCTATCGATTTGCATCGCGCGGCGTTGCAAGCGACGAAAGAAAACACAACGACGACCGCCGATTTCGCACGCGAGTTTACGCCCGTCGGGGCCGCAGCGACGAACGAACATTAACCCGACTGACCTACAAACGCGCCCGGTGGCGAGCGTCGCGGCAGTCGAAAACGACGCGAATGCGCTCACCAGTAGCAGGAGACGTAGGAGCACTCGACCTGCCTGGGGAACAGGTTGATCGGCTGCTTCTTGGCGATCGGCGCGTTCTCCGGCCGCAGGATGATTTCGTTGTTCGTCGCCGCCATCGCGCGACACGCACTCGACGGCGCGCACCTCTAACCTCACATTATCGCGTATTATCCTGCGTCGCGCAAACGACGTCTTCGAGTTGACGCACGTCGTACGACGGGCGCACGGAATGGGTCCGCTTCGCACACGAAGTTCGATTTATTATAACACGTGCGTTACGACGCGTCGCGTTGAAAAACAAACTGAATCGTAACGTTTTGTTCGTTTTATCGAAGTCGGTACCCCTAATGCGTTGGCAACCCAACATACACGTTTCGTTCCGTCCAACTGGCTGTTAGAAAATCGGGAACATTACGTGCGCGAGAAAACCAGTGGTGGGGGAACTGAGAGTGTGAGAATTGTTCAACGCAGCGCCCTCTGGGGATCAATTTTAACAATCCAATTGCGACGAAATTAAACAGCTCGACTTTCGTGCACTGACGAGTTCTCATGCTCGTAAGGAGATTGAACAAGAAAAATAAATAATGTCGACGGAATCTCCAAATACAACTACCCCCTCGCCCAAGACCCCAAGCAGACAAAACAGTTGTTTCAGTCCAATACAACGTAAGTAGTCCATTCTGATGTTAAACATGACTGTTAAGTAATAACTCGTAATCTTTTGTAGTAAAGTCGAGTCCGGCCGAATTCGCAAATCAACGGAATTTAACAGGTCATCCGCGAGTTATACGCGACATTGCTGCCGATTTGTACAACGCCATACAGAAATGGAATGGACAACTCATCGCAGGCGCTGCGATTGTCAAACAGATAGCTTTGCTGAAGAGCGACACAGCCGAACAACTGCCAGCTGGACTTGAACCACTTGTAAAACAACTATACAACATTATGCAATGTATAAGAACACACTGCAATGCTCTGACGGTGTCTAAGAAACAAATCACAGCCATGGTGAAGCTGCAAAAGCAGTGCGAGCCAATTTTTGTTGTGCTAACCATCGAGGGGTTCGTAAAACGCATTACCGACGTCGTCGAGGCGTATGAGAAAGAACTTCAGGTGCTGAAACATGTACCGGTCAAGATTGACATGTTTTGATAATTTGACGTTTTTATATTCAGGTGAAGGAGTGCATTCTGGAGAATATTGCGTTTGCTAGGGGCAAGGACGAAGTTCTGGTTTATGCCGCGGCGTGGGCGCATCAAGTTCACGTTACTGACAATATAAATATGAAAGTGGAACAAGTATTGATTGAATGCGGCCATCGAAAAATATGTTAATAAATATTATATCAAAGAATACGTTGAACGTTACTTGGGCGTCCCAAATGCTCCGAATGTACTGTACGTATTGCCACGAAAACTTTTCATGGGACGTAAACGGTTATTCTAGAAATACGGCATTATGTAAGAGTGAAAAGCACCTTAATTTAAACAGAAATCCGATAGGGAGCGCCACGAAATGAAAAATACAATGCGCTCATTGGTCAAAATTGACAGACTGATATAGCTCTTTCTTTCTATCGTAAAGACGGTGCGGCCGTGAAAGTCGACGATAAAAGATTACGCCTCATGAAGCGCAAATATTTAAATGTTAGAACAAAATCGCGCGCATTTCAACAGGGCGTGCGAAACGCACAAGATATTACAATATCTGACAATATTACAGCGCACAATGCACAAGACCGCTGCTGTAGACGCCGTACACGTTTGACATTGACTGGGTTGTCTGACAGAACTCGAATGACGAGCGAAATAGGGATGTCGAAAATCTAATCAGTATCGATATATACCGAATCGATATATTTCGGAAATATCGTTATCGATATATAATTAATTTAAAAAAATATCGATATATCGTGCTCGATTGTGTAAATAACATAAGAAATTGTCACGAAAAGATTCTTTAGAATTTGGTTAAATAATATCAACTTTTATACCGTTTCGATAGTCCAAATTTAATATCGATATATCGATATATCGAAAAATAAAATAATCGTCCAACACAAAAATAAAATATCGATATATTGATATATCGATATATTTTCGACACCCCTAGAGCGAAATACGCCAAAAGCAAGTGGAGATCGCGATCGCATGAGTCGGGCAAGAAACGGCAACACGAACCGTCGCGCCGCGTCCGTTGCAAATTCGTGCACCTGCCGCGCGAAGTTCGCGCAAACTCATTTGCCACGCAGGAAACATCCGACGACGGTCGCACGAAAATGCCAACGTACAAAGGTAACCCCGCTAACTGCGCCGACCTAACCTCGACGCCGCGCGACTCTCGCGAGAGGAATTTGTGCCTAATCACGATCGCGTTTTTCAGTGAAGGTGAAATGGGGCAAGGAGACCTACGGCGACGTCGAGGTGAACACGGACGAGCCGCCGATGCTGTTCAAGGCGCAGCTGTTCGCCCTCACCGGCGTGCAGCCGGAGCGGCAGAAGGTGATGGTGAAGGGCCTCACGCTCAAGGACGACGACTGGGAGAACTTCAAGCTGCGCGACGGCATGCCCGTCCTGCTCATGGGCAGCAAGGAGGAGGAGATTCCCACGGAGCCCGTCGAGAAGACGCTGTTCGTCGAGGACATGAACGAGACCGAGCTGGCATCTGCCGTAAGTCGATGGCTTCGGTGTGTGTGTGGCTGCGATAAGTTCGACGCTTCGATTTCAGCTAGAACTGCCGGCGGGACTGGTTAATTTGGGCAACACGTGCTACATGAACGCGACCGTTCAGTGCCTGCGGACGGTGCCCGAGCTGCGCGAGGGTCTGACCAAGTTCCAGGGCGTCGCCACCGGCGGCAACGGGCTGGCGCCCGCCGACTCGATAACGGCCGCGCTCAGAGACCTGTACGACAAAATGGACAAGGAGCAGACCGTGCCGCCGATCGTCCTGCTGTACTTCCTGCACAAGGCGCTGCCGCGCTTCGCCGAGAAGGCCGAGCACGGCGACTACGCGCAGCAGGACGCCAACGAGTGCTGGACGGAGATGGTGCGCATGCTGCAGCAGAAGCTGCCGCCGAAGCTCAGCGGCGAGGCGGCGGTCGCGGCCGGCAGTGGTTACAAGTAAAAACGAAGACACGAACATCAATAACCAGTCGTTAAACTTTAACACGTTCAATTCCAGGTCGTTGATCGACCAATACTTTGGGGGCAGTTTCGACGTGGAGTGGAAGTGCGCCGAGTCGGACGAGGAGCCCGTGACCAAAAGCGCCGAGCAATTTCTGCAATTGAGTTGCTTCATATCACAAGACGTGCGATACATGCATTCGGGTCTGCGCTCGGTAAGTTGCCTGGACGCAAAACGTTCGCGATAACGTGTGCCGATTTTTTGCAGAAAATGCAGGAACAGATTACGAAAATGTCCCAGAGTCTCGAGCGCGACGCGGTCTACACCAAAACGGTGAGTCGTTGCGATGTGCCGGGAACGTTGATCGCGAACGCGCAATTTCCAGTCGAAAGTCAGCCGACTGCCGGCGTACTTGACGATCCAATTCGTGCGCTTCTACTACAAAGAGAAGGAGGCGATCAACGCGAAGATCCTCAAGGACGTCAAGTTCCCGATGGAGTTCGACGCGTACGAGCTGTGCTCGTCGGCGCTGCAGGAGAAGCTCGCGCCGATGCGCGCGAAATTCAAGGAGCGCGAAGACATGCTCGTCGAGCGCGCCGCCGCCGCCGCCGCCGCGACGAACAAGGGCGACGGCAAGGACGTCAAGTACGCGCCGTACCACTTCGACGACGGTGAGTGCGTTGCTTGCTCGCCGCGTTTATGCTGATTTCGCGCAGACCTGGGCAGCAACAACAGCGGCTACTACGCGCTGCAGGCCGTCCTCACGCATCGCGGCCGGTCGTCGTCGAGCGGCCACTACGTCGGCTGGATACGGCAGTCGGCGGACGCGTGGATCAAGTGCGACGACGCGAAGGTGTCGCCCGTGACGGCCGAGGACATCATGAAGCTGTCCGGCGGCGGCGACTGGCACTGCGCGTACGTCCTGCTCTACGGCCCCCGACGCCTGCAGCTCGCCGACGACGCGCCCTCGGAGCCGATGGTCGCCGAGTGACGCGCACTGAAAATTATCCGCTCTTTTGCGTACGAATGCATTTCATTTGTTAACTGTGTAACAAGCAACGGAAGTAAATAAATTTGTATAAATAAACGCGCCGACGTTAGTCGTCCGCCTTGCTCAGTTCCTTGTCCAAGACGACGATCTCTTTGGCACGCTGCGCCTTCTTGTACACCTCGTGGCGCTCCTGGGTGTCGACGAATTCCCGCAGCAGCTTGGCGAAGTCGATGTCCGACATCCTCTCCGGCGCCGGCCTGATCTCCGTCTGGCTCCTGCAACGCACGCACCGCGGGCAGGCGTTTTTTTTTTGCGCCGCTCCAATCACACTCACTGATTGTCGCAATGCAGATGCAAGCTCGGAATGCAGCTCAGCCGCGTCCTGAGCGTGTGGAACGCGTCCGTCTGCGGCAGCAGCATCAGCAGCCCGTAGAGCGCGCGCACCAGATTCCGATCGCACGGCACGTCCAACAGTTCCAGACGCAAATCTGCAACATAGAGATATCGAAAATATATCGATATATCGATATCAAATTCATATGCTATTTACAATCGAGCGCAATGTATCGATATTTTTTAAAAATGAATTAGATATCGATACTTTTTTCGCGCCGCATTCGCACTCACAGGCGAAAATCGGCGACTCCAACAACTGCACCAGCTTGTCGATGGCGGTCAGATTGCCGACGGTGATGTCCATGTTGCCCCTGGCGGCGCGAGCGATTAAGGAAAACAAAACAAATCGGACTGCGTGCGACGGAAAGGATACAAGTGCTTGATGAGGTCGCACGCGTGATTGTAGCACTGCGCGAGCAGACAGAACGATATCGTCGCGACGGGATTGTGACACCAGAGGACGTACAGGCTCTCGAAGAGGCTGCGACTCATGCGATCGTCGAGGCGCTTCAGCCGGCTGCGCATCTCGAAGAGCTCGGCGGACGTCATCAGTATCATGTTGAGGTGCTCGACCATCAGGCTGGCGAAGCGCAGGTTGTCGTCCTCGCATATGATGCGCGACAGCTGCCAGTAGATGAACTCGGCGTCGTGCAGCACGCACAGCTGCCGCACGATGAACGCGCCGCGCTCCTCGAGCAGCGCGCGGTCGTGCTTGAACGTGTGCGCCAGGTCGCGCAGGAAGCGGCTGGCGTAGACGTTCGCGTGCGCGATGCGCGCGTACGTCGTCGCCTCGCCGCGTCGGTCGGACTCTGCGCGAGAGCAACGGCACAGCGTGAGCGACGATCGGACATAAGCGCAGCGAACCACCTTTGATGCGGATGATGTCCGCGATGACGATCAGACACTGCTGGACGACCTCGTCGGCGGCGTCGGAGAGCGTGCGCGTCAGCGCCGGAAACAGCAGGTCGATCACGTGCCCGTCCATCTCCGCCTCCAGGTTGGCGTAGAGGTGGTGTATCCAGCGCAGGACGGCGACCTTCGTCTGCACCGAATTGTACGACAGGTACTGCGCGAGCACGTCGAGCACCTTCGTCAGGTCCAGTCGGCGCGCGTCGTCCTCGTCCTCGTCCTTGAGCGTGATCAGCTTCATCAGCGTGAAGTTCACGGCCGTCGCCGTCTCCTTTATGTCTGTCACTGTGTCGTAAGGAAACATCGGCGTGAGCGGGCGAAACGAACGTGCGCCAGGCGTGAGTTAGTAAGCGTACGAAGCGAGAAATGCGACAGCTGGGTGAAGCGCGTGCGTAGAATTTTACAAGTCAAGGATACTTCTCCGTGCGTCCGAGTCGTACGACAAGCAGGGCAGGACCGCTTTGAATATTCCCGACATATAGGGCAACATCAGTGGTCCCGACAGTTGGACGAATTCTTTGATCCACGTTATTGCGGTGAACTGTAGAAATAGAAACAGACCATCAACCCAAGTCCTACTGTAGTGCGGGGTGTGTAATAAGTTGCCTACGTTAAAACAGACTCCAACCCACTGCAACTCGTACTGAAATGGCGACACAACGCCACCTGGCGGTTGTAACTCTCGTGACAAAAGGGCGCAGTCGAACTCTCCCCAACAAGTTGTTTTAATTACCTGCACGGAATAATCTCCTTTTTCTTGCGCGTGAATGATCAAAATGTTAATCATGCTGGCGAAGTCCACGCGACTCGGATCGCCCTTGATGTTCCTCATAAACTCGCCCAGAACAGTCTCGCACATCTTCTGCACCTCCTGATTGGGGTCGTCGAGAATCGTGAACAGGCCGTCCAACAACTCCGGCAGGTACGCGATCAGGTCGATGTCGGGCACGGCGTCCAGCACCGATATCCAGGAAATGATGAACTGCCTGGAGAAGGTCGTGTGACTCTTGGCATAGAGCTTCTCTCGGATGCAGGGCATGAATCCCTCCAAGTCGAACGCGCAGCTCTCCGTCACGATGTCCTTCATCAATCTGTCCAGGAGTTCGGAGGCGTTCTTCACGCTCTGCTCGGGATCGGTCGCGATGATGCTGAGCTTTTTGAAAATCACCGCCAGGTAGGGCAGCACCGAGCTCCTGGCCACCTTGATGACGTTGTACAAACTCTCGCAGGCGTAATAGCGGACGCGCAGGTCCGCGTCGGAGAAGCAGGCGAGGATTGGCTTGATGAGGTCTTCAATATATTGACTGGATTCCTACGATATTAGGTTTGATCTAAAGCGTGGCATGTTCTCGAAGGTGTGCTCGCTGTTACCTTCCCAAGAGCAATGGACACTGCGGCGAGACCAATCAAGCCTCCCTTCTTCGCGTGCGGATTGGCGGACGCGGCGAAATCCTGCCCCAAAACTTTGAGCAGGCGGTTGATCTGCATCGTGTTGTTGAATTGATGGAACTCCTTCACCATCCTGCAATTGCCCGCAGCGGTTATTCGTCGCGTTCCATCGGCGTCAGATCGTTAACCTCACTTTTCGATTTCGAGCGCTGCTAGTTTTCGCTTGTCGTAGAGTTTGTCGTGCAGGGCGCGCACGCACGCCGCGCTCAACGGCGCGTAGTCCTTGTCGGCCATCGTTTAATCGCTACTTACATGAAATCCATAAAACACGTCGCAAACACTCCGCGATTCGGAACAAATGAAGAGCGCAAAGAGCGCAAAGCCCTGAACCGTGCCGTGAAAGTCTAACAGAAAACGCCAGTCACCGACGTCGACGAATTTTCTAGCCGCCAGATGGCGCTTCATGTGTTCGCGCGTACGATTTTATAGTATCGAGTTGCAGGCGTTTGTCGAACATCCAACGCACCAATGCAGGCAACCGAGAGTGCATCGAAAATAAATAATAAATTTACGTTAGTTTGAGCGGAATCAAGATTGTTCATCGAAAACGTCGATTTGCAATTTGCATTAAAACCACATCAAATGTGTTATAAAATATATAAATCTATTATCTATTTATTTATAATTGCGTGATTAAACATTAGGAAACATAATGATTGTTAAATTATTGAATATGTGTAGTTACAAGTAACATATCATCGACTGCTTTAGACTTTCCATTCGAGTACGGATCCGAATGCATTCCGACCGTAAAAATAAATAAATATTTGGCCAATGTTAAAACGACTCCGATCGCGCATGCGCGCGCGACGATGACTAAGACGACGCGTCGGGCAGCCGCGCAGAGGGCGCGCGCGAGCCGAGCATTCTAAGTACAACGCGCAGTGTCTCGGAGCGGCCATCTTCTTTTTTCGACGCGAGCGAACAGAATTTCGAGTAACGATTAAACTTAAACATAGGTCGATTTTGGAGCGCATGCGCCGGGAGATTATTCGTTCTTCTCGTCGCCGTAGAATTTCGGCTGAAACAGAAAAGCGCCGAATTAATCACGTCCTGGCCGGCCGGCGGCGCGATACGCAGGATAACGCCGTGATAATCTATCGGTGAATCACTCGCGCAGGTCGCGCTCGCCGTGATTCACACTTCTGCGAACTCCTTGGCTCACCGCGCGGCGACGAAATATTTTCACGCGTTACGCGATAATGATAATTACTATACATTCCGATCGTCGGCGTTTGTTTTCTCTTATTTTTCCCCTTTGCGTTCCCCTGAGCTTAACATTACGAAGACTAAATTGTTGTTCTGTTCTCGAGAACAGATTTTACTGTACGCATGGTGTGACTCGATTAATTTACTGTGCTGTTTTCATGTGGTAACGAACCAATAAAATTCTCTTGGTTTATGCATCGATGAATACTAGCAAGAAAAACATGGTGGCAGTTTTGCAGGAATTTCGTCGAAATTAATGCCATGGAAACCCAAACGGTTTTTGTTTCGCTCTAGATATGTGAGAAATGCAAAAACGTATCGATATATCGTGCTCGCTTTCAAATAGAATCTAAAATTGTCGAGCGTAAGGTTAATATCGATATATCGATACATGAAAAAATATCGATATATCATGCTCGCTTTTAAATAGAATGTAAAATTGTTAAGTGTAAGGTTAATATCGATACATCGATACATGGAAAATATCGATATATCGATACATGGAAAAATATCTCACCAGGTCGTGGGCGACGACGTGCGGCTTGTGCGCGTCGTCCTCGTCGTCGGTGTCCTCCTCGCCGGAGGTGTCGGCGTTGCCGCGCACGTCGCTGGCGGCGTGCGTGGCCGTGAGCAGGTCGTAGCAGTGGTGGCAGACGCGCAGCGGCTTCGAGCTCTGGCTGGGCAGCAGGTAGCGCTTGTTCGAGCACGGGCCGCAGACGACGGCGCCGCACTTGCGGCAGTGGTGGCGGCGATTCAGCAGCGTGAACTGCGACTTCTTGCAGTGCATGCAGGCGGGCGCGTCGCCGTCGGGCACCCAGACGGCGGCGTGCTCGGCGACGGCCTTCTTGCCGCTCTTGCGCAGCAGCTCCTCGATGCACTTGTTGATGTGCGCCATCCACTCCTTCTTCTCCGCCTGCGTGGCGGCGTACACGGCGAACGACTTGGACGCGGTGCGTATCAGCCAGCCGTTGTGGTATTCTGGAACGTTCGAACTTAATCGTCGCTCGCTCGATGCGCGTTAAACTCACGCCCGTCGTCGTCCAGACTCTCCAGCTTCACCTCCTCGAGGGGTATGATGTGCTGCTTGTTGTACTTCTTCTTGTTGATGACGATGTTGCCGTAGACGAGGATGTCGTTGAAGAGGAAGAACTGGCGCGCCTTCGGCTTCTTGCGGCACATCTTCGTCAGCACGCCCTCGCCGACGAGCACGCGGCCGGGCACGCCGAGCGGCTGCAAGCGACGAGGTTGGGCGATTGCGATTGTTTCGCGCGCGCATGCGCGATGCTCACCTGTCCGGAGCTGCCGAAGCAGTTCTCCACCATGGCGATGCGGCGCGTGTTCGCCTCGCTGTTCACTGCAATCATGGCAACCGTGCGCGATTAGGCCGCGACCGCCGCGCACTGCGCGAGCAGCACACTCACCGAGTCTGTCGACCATGTTGGCGCGGCCGACGTCGTCGTCTTCGCACGTCCGTTCGCTCGACCGCCCACGACCGGTGACCGCCACCTGCTCGCTGCGCGCGCGCGCGAGTGTCTACGTCGGCGACGAGCTATTCGCGTGACGACGACGCGCGACGAACACCACCGCCGGCCGCCGCTGGCGCATGACGCTCATGACCTATTGAGCAATGACGAACGCGCGCGCCGACCGACGATCCGTGGCGCACCAACGCGAAACGGCGAAACCTCGACGAAGTCGTAGCGATGTCAAAAGTAAAATATCGATATATCGATATTTTTATTTTGCGATATATCGATATTTTTTTCTATTTATTTATATCGAAAATATAGCGATTCGATTAATATCGATACCTTTTTGGTTTGTAGCGATGTCAAAAATAAAATATCGATATATCGATATTTTTATTTTTCGATATATCGATATTTTTTTTCTATTTATTTATATATCGATAGCGATATTTACAAAATATATCGATTCGATTAATATCGATACCTTTCTGGTTTGTCGACATCACTAGTAGGGATGTCAAAAATATATCGATATATCGATATTTTCTTTTTGTTTCTTTTTATTTTTCGATGTATCGATATAACGATATTAAATTTGGACTATCGAAACCAAGTTGTAAATAACAGACTGGAACACAACGAATCCATTCTTGACATTTTCAGAATCTATTTAAAAACGAATACGATATATCGATATTTTTTCAAAATTATCTATAGATATATCGATATAGTTTTGCATTTCAAACATCCTTACTTCGTCGTGTGCGCCAGGGGGCGCTGCGCTCGCGCATTGGTCGAACTCGTTTCTTTGTCCGGCTGTCCTTGTTTCACGAACGGACGGTGACGAGGCAAAGTCGCTCGCGAAAAACGACAATTCTAATGCATTAATTTCCCGATCTCTCATGCCCAATCTAATATTTCGCAAGATATTTTAGCCTAATTGCAAACATTTTAATCAACAGAAGGTACTGGAACGTCGGCAATTTTATGTTAGGCCACCCAATACACGCAAACAATAATAAAACAAATAATTATATACGCATTTAGTTTATATAATTATTTCGTTTTAATAATTGCCTCAATGCGTGTCATTATCTATTATTTGTTTTATGTGATTAAAAAGCAATAAATTTGTAGTTTAATGTAGGCAACCCAACGCACAACGTCAAACTGACTGGTGTTGCTTAATCATAATTTATTCGTTAATCGATAGACTTCTTATAAACTTATATCGTTTCTTAAAAACAGAAAAAAAATCAAATGCAACGCATGCGCCGCCAATCGTTCGAATCGCGGCCCGACTAATCCGAATCCGAACAGGGCTTCGTCTGCTGCCAGGCGTGCTGTGCGCCGCCGCCGCCGACGCCGCTGGGGCCGGGCTGGTCGGCGTAGTAGCCGGGTAGACTCTCCAGCTTGGGGAACTCCATGAGGCGATAGTGGTCGACGTAGTCGGCCATGAAGAAGCCGGCGCCGAAGTCGAGGCGCGCCGACGGTGGGGGCGGCGCGTCGGCCTCGTTCTTGACGGGCGCGAGCTGGCGCTGCCGCCGCGGCCGCTTCTTCTTGCGCAGCACCTTGCGGCGCGGCCGGCGATCGACGACGTCCTCGTCCGAGCTGCAGTCCGGCTCGCTCTGACTGCTCCGTCGGCGACGCGCCTGCACCAAGGTCAACGGACGGCGCTGCTGCTGCTGCTGCGACGACGACGACGACGACGACGTGCCGCCCGAGGAGCTCGTCGTCGACGGCGAGCGACGGCGACGCGCGCGCCTCGCCGCGGGCGGCAGCGTCGCCGGCGTCGTCTCCTCGCCGGAGGTCGTCGTGTGCGCCAGATCGACGGTGATCGGCGGCGTCGGCTCGCGCACCACCACGTCCGAGTCGCGGCTCGTCTCCGACCCGATCTCGATCACCTCGTGCTCGTTGAGCGTGCGCGCGGGCGCGCGGTCCGCCGACACGAACAGCACGTCGCTGTCGCTGCTCTCCTCGCTGACGTGCGGCTCGCCGGCGAGCACCTGCGAGTTGCGGTCGTAGCCGTACAGGTCGAACGGCGACCGCGCGTACGTGTACAGCTCGTAGAGGAAGTGCTCGGTGTTGGCGCCCATCTCGGGCCGCAGCAGCTCCTTCATGTGTCGGCCGCGTATCGGATGGTTGTCGATGGCGGCGAGGATGCGATGGACGAGATTCATCGCGTGCAGCGTGCGCTCCTCCGGCAGCAGCGCGTTCAGCTCGCGCAGCAGGAACGGCACGAGGCGGTTCTTCGAGCCGGGATACTCGCTGTAGAAGCCCGGCGACGTCTCGCGATAGCGGCCGGTGACGTCCGTCATCGGATAGGTGTACAGATTGCGCTCGTACAGCGAGCGGCGGTACTGCGTCGACGACACGTCGCGAGTGCGCTCGCCGCGCACGCTGCCCCCAAGATGGCGGATGATGTTCATGCGCGTCATCTGCGACATCGGGTCGTTCATCGAGCGCGTCGACAGCAGGTGCTGGATGGCGAGCTCGCCGCGCGGATCCACCGTGAACGTCGTCCGAAACTGGAACTGCCGATCGCGCCACACCATGTCCTCGAAGCGGCTCTCCGCCGACGTCGGCTGCGGCACGAAGTGCTGGTCGTACTCCTCGTTCGACTTGACGTTGTGGATGATGCTCTTGAACGGCTGCTTGCACAGCGGGCACACGGCCTTCACCTGCGTACGAAGCACACAATGTAGCAGCACACAAGACTGTTCGATAGACACACACCTTCGACCACTCCAGCAGGCATTTGAAGCAGAACTGGTGCATGCACGAGTCCGAGAAGCATTTGTTGACGCAGTTGCCGAGGCAGATCGCGCAGTTCGGCGGCGGACTCGACGAGCACAGCGGCATGCCCGCCGCCGCCGCCGCCGCCGCCGCCGCCGACGTCTCCGGCTGCGGACTCTCGACGGCCGCCTCGGCCATCGCGGCGCGGTGCGGATGCGAAGCGACGAGCCGAACGCTGCCCCTGCAAGCGAAGCGATCGTCAGCGTGCGCGCACGGCGGACGCGATGCGCGCGTGTTTACCTGCTCATGCGGCGGCCGTGCGGGCGCGAAGCGTTATCTGCGGCGACGGCGCGATTCGCCAGCGCGCACCATTTGCGCGCGCGCGTGTACTCGTATCGACGTGCGTTCCGCGTGCGACCGACCGACTGCCCGTGTCGTCCGATCGACCACTTGCGACGCTCGCGTATCGCCGGACTTCGCTCGACTCGCGACTGCACTGGACGCTAGGGATGTCGAAAATATATCGATATATCGATATTTAATTTTTCGATATATCGGTATATTTTTGTTTCGACAATATTTTATTTTTCAATATATCGATATTATCGATATGCACTATCGAAACGGTCTGAAAGTCGATATTTTTTTTACCAAATTTTAATCAAACACAAAAAAATCTATTCTTGACAATTTTAGATTCTATTTAAAATCCAGCGCAATATATCGATATTTCTTGATTCGATAAATATCGATACATTTTTGCATATCCGACATCACTAGACTGCACTAGGCTGGCGGTCCGCGCGGCGGAGAGAGAACGCACCACGCGACGCGCGAGACAGACGTAGAGCGTTCGTCGCCGCCGACCAATGACGAGCCCCGCACGGCCGGCATACGTGGCGCCCTCTGGCGGATCGCCGTCCTGCTCTCTCGCTCATCGCCGCGGACTACAGTTAAGTGTCACAGCAGTGCAGTTCATGCTACCGTTGCAGCGTCGGTTTCGCGCGTGCGCGTGAAGTGCGGGCAATACGAAACGACGGACCGACCGACCGTGCGCGCGCATGGAAATAAGTTCACCTGTATGCGACTGGTTATACGGGTGGGAGTTGTCTGGCTTGCGCGAGAGTTCGTGCCGTTCGCACAGATTCTTCAGGTTGAACTGGGTAAAGCTTGTGAAAGTAAACAAAACGCTGACGCAGCTGTCTGTTGGAAAACTTGCCAAAGTTAGATTGGTTACATATGAAAAAATAATTGTCAAAATGCGCATCGTGACATAATTTTGTTGTCGTTTTGTTATTTTCACCAATTAAAATATTGATAACATAGGCAACCAACTATGCGACCTGGCTTCTGTTACTACTGCGCAGAAATGAGGAAAAAAGTTTAGGTTTTGTCCGTCAGATGTCGCACTGCGGCGCTGCGCTCG
>JAODGE020030574.1:0-10328 GCA_027574965.2 Ecitophya simulans | reverse complement strand
GATATGTGCGCCAAGAATAGTAATCCAACAGAAAAGTAATATTATTTTAACGTAAAATTAGTTTGATTTATATTACATTTACACTATTGGATATACGAAGATTTTATAGCATTGCGTGAATTGAATTTTCAAATTATCCCCATGAGCATTGACATTTGATTGTAGTAATTCTATTAGACGCATTAGTATACGGTTAGCACACATTACTCACATTAATTAACGTGTAAGTATAATATGACCAGAGTTGATCATTGTGACAATTACAAAGTTTAAAACTAAAAAAATTGTGGAATGTTAGGTCGTCACTTTTTTAACTGACGTGCATCGGCTCATCAACAGAACAGAACAGTTGAAATATAAACGTATAAGTGCAATATGAGTCGAGTTGCTTCTAATGAAAATAGTTTTAGAAGTTCCCTTTCAGTAGGAAATACTGAGATGCAATAAGTTTATTATAAAATTTACGGAATGCTAGATGATTAGGTTTTTAATAAACCTGTAAGTGCAATATGATCCGAGGTGATTATTATAAAACTTCTTTAAAAAGTTCGACTTTAAAAGGCAAAACTGAGATGCAATAAGTATATTATGAAATTCACGGAATGTTAGGTGGAAACTTTTTTAATTGGAATGGTGCGCCAAAGGGCCGGCGCTAAAAATAGAATACTACACAGACGACGACAGTATATTAAACGTAATTTTTGCTTTTTAATATCGTTCATGGAATATCTTTATTATAATTAGTCTCTCGGTAACAGACTGGATATTCAACAAGTATAAAGTCCACGGTGTTCGTATTCTAGTAAACTACGGACAATTTATTAATAAGTAGCAGAGAAAAAGTATTTTTTGTGTGTGTTAATTATTTTTTTTTTCAGCTGAGGGCGATAAAGGACGAAGTACGTTGGATACGCTCCTCGCTCGCACTTACTGCCGCTCGCAGATTCATCTCAGCATCCAACTATCGCACCTTCATCCGGAATTGACGATGCCCATGTTTTCTGGTGAGTCTAATGCCAAGTTTTGGCTAACGAGTAAATAATACAGTTGATTTAATTTCAATTCTCAGAAATCACGCACCGTTTCCAGACCGCGCGTCCCGAAGTTCGGCAGTTGCTTTTGCAATACCTGTTGCCATGGCTGCACAATATGGAGCTGGTTGATCCCAACGTGCCACCGACGAATCCCAGTTTTTATTATCAGGTAATTATCTTCTCATTGATTTTCCTCTCACGTCGTTCACATTTCTCAAGTTGGCAGAGTCTTTGCGCTCGTGTTTTATATTCGTTATAATTCGGAAAATCGGCTTATAAACGTACCCTGCGATTGTTTAATATCATTATAAATGGATATAACATTAAATTAATTAAATTTAATATAACAATATCACATATTTAAAAAAAGTAATAATTATTAATTATGTTGGTTAGTTTTACGCAAACGAACCCAGCAAATCCGGCGCACGGAAGGAAGGATGGGGATCTGCGGAAGCCACCGAGATGGTCCTTAATAATATATTTTACATAACGGCAAAGGTAAGCGACGGCGGAAGATTTAATTTTCGCAAAGTCCTCTTTGATCCCGATTGTTTATGCTTCAACCTTTTGCGGTGTAGTTCGGCGACAATCATCCCAAGGAAATGGAGCACGTGTGGGCCACTTTGTGCACGTCTTGGCCGAATAACATGAAAGTCATCATTCGCTACCTGATTATCATAAGCGGCATGGCTCCGAATGAATTACTCCCATACGTAAGTGTCGTACTTTATCGAACTGATTCGTGAGTTTAGAAGAAGGCTGTCTGGACTTTCCTAATTGGCGTCGAAGAAAGTTCTGCCGTCAAAATCAAATGTCAATTCAACCGTAATAAACTAAGAGGATCGCCGCGAATGCCGTGCATTCAATCGTCGAAACTCTGACATGGACCAAGTGTGCTTAGAAGTGCCCGAGGGGGGATTACTGTAAATTTATCGAAATTAATTCAATTTGCAGGCGAAGCGCGTTATTGTGTATCTGGCACGCGTTCAAACGGCACGTCTGTTAGACGAGATGATGTTTGAGCTGCAAACAGTGGAAACACTTAATTGCCTCATCGAGCGCACCGAAACGCCGCCGTTCTATCGGCTGACTGTGATGCGCAAAGCATCCAGCCACTCGGATGGTACCGGTGGGGTGGCTGGACAGACGGATTCGAACAGCCGCAGCGATCTAGGTAGGTATCGCAGAGTCCTTGTTTTAACTCTTCACGTTTTTTTTTTGCAAATCGTAGGCGTTTGGCATAATTATGTTGGTATTCCGTACATTTGCGCGTTTCGTCATTTTCGGTTGCTATTTTTTTCTTTGTGTATTATCGAGTCGTTTGCGCCTTCTGGTAAATATTTTGAAATTCTGTCCGATTTCTTGTCGTGGCACTAACAAGATAGCACCTGATCATATCAAAGAGGGCGCGGATATGGAATGTCCGAAATTGTTTGAGATGATTAGCTACACCTTGCGGCGTCAACAATCGAAGATAATCTAATTGCATACATGCGCAGAAACCGCAGAAAGGCAATTGCCTGTCGTAGAACCAGGCGGCGGCGCGCGATAGCGGCATCATCAACCTGTTGCAGCGGCGTTTGTACGTCGACGAGTTTAATTGTCCCATTCGACGGGACGACGGTCGATATGAAGTCATCAAAGGCTATCGCGTTCAGGGCAGTGTGCACCGATTGCCAGTAAAGGGTGGCATTCACTATGCGGAGAACGTAAATCGGGATGAAGTGACCTGGCTGTCTGTCTAATGACATCCGAATGCTCCTGCGTGCAGGTGTCTTTCGGAGGTGCGAAGGCCAGATGCAGAATTGATACCACTAAGTGTTCTCTCGCCGAATTAGAGCGGATAACGCGGAGATTTGCGCTGGAAATGTCCAAGGAAGTATTCATTGGACTTGGCATTGATCGGCCACAGAGACGTTAACGCGCATGCGGTCGTGACTGGAAAGCCAATCAATGAAGGTACCATTAACGGTCGCACTCAGGCTACCGACCGAGGGATGTTCTACGGCCTCGACATGTTTATGCGGGATTCGGAGTTGGTGGGTAAAGTGGGCCTGGAACCTCGTCGTGCCCGATTGGTTTAAGATTGCCGGGGGCGTGACTGTGTCCCTCTTCCAATGGCTGAAGGTCTTAAATCACGTGTCTTTCGGTCAAATAATTCGACAAATAACTAGTGTTCAAGCAATCAATAATAGCATTGTTTTGATTCCGTTTCTAACAAGTTTGTTATTGAATAGGGGTTGAGAAAGGCACTATCCACACAAAACGGCATAGCGGGGAAGATCCTACAAAATGCGGCTCGCCGAAAATTGATTCGATGCACGACTTTGATCCGACTTCTAGACTCAACGGAAACATCCCCGAGGGAACATTCTACGCCATGTTGCACGATATGCGCTCACCTAAGAGTCGTCATAACGGAAACATATCAGAGGATTTGTGCACTCCTACAGCGGACGAAGTACGTAATATTCCAGTATAGTTGGACAAAAGTGACTCTTTTCGTGACTTTTAATTGCCGTTCGCAACTTGTCGCTCTACAGATTTCCGAGGATTTATTCTCGCTAGCACGGCCGGAACCTCCAAAGAAAATGGATATTTCCATTCCCCAGCCGCATCCTTTGCCAATGCCCGAATACGGTGGCTACTTTGCACCACTCACCGAGTATTTGCCCGACAGTTCGCAACCGATTTCGGGATTCCATCGCTGCAACGTCGCTGTCATGCTGCTAAGCGACGTCGTGATGGATGGCATCGAAATAGATTGGGCCGTGCACGTACCCTTGATACTGCATATACTATTTTTGGGATTGGACCATACGCGCCCACTTGTTCATCAGCATTGCAAGCAACTGTTGCTGAACTTACTAATCGTGCTAGCGCAACACAACGACCACTTGGTCGTTGCGCATATTCTTTTGAACAGCAAAACCAAGTTGGAATTCGGCTTGTCAACTCCGATATTGCCAGTCCTGAAGCACACTTTCACGGGTAATTAGCTACAAAACACTGCGCAAATACTTTTATTAATTGTTTTTTCGTTTGGGTGTCAATCAGAGCCCGATTCTGCGTTCGACAGTTATTTGCAAGGACCTGTTCCATTGGCTGCGGCTGGCGAGACTGCCAACGCAACCGAGTGCGAGAACAACAGCGCCAGTATTTCAGGTAAATAACTTTCATATTATTAAAGTGCGCTGTATTAAGCCTACGCATTGAACAGTGGAGGACAAAAAGGAATCGGTCGTTCCACCTGTTATCGTCACCGCCGAGGACAGTTCGTGTTGGACGGGCCCCGAGGTCGGGCCAAACTTTCCCATTCAGGACGCAATAAAATCTCTCATTCACTTTTTATCGACGCGCCAGAATCAGCCGCTGTGGCCGTACGAAGATATTACTGCTAAGTTATGGCAAGTTCGGAGTGCAGAGCAAATTGACATCTTCTTGCAGCACGTGCTTAGGATCTTCCAAGATTCTTTGCCCAATGCGCACATTAACGAGCGTTGGGCGCAGACAGCACTCCAACTTGGCCTCAGTTGTTCCTCCAGACATTACGCCGGTCGATCTCTGCAAATATACCGAGCGCTGCGCGTGCCGATCACTTCACGAATGCTCTCCGACATTCTGAGTCGTCTCGTTGAAACTGTCGCCGAACAGGGCGAGGACATGCAGGGATATGTCACGGAACTGCTGTTGACTCTCGAATCGGCGGTGGACTATCTCGAATCTGACTTCAGGCCGCTCGACTTCATGCGCGATTTTTTCAAGTCCACTCCTAACTTGAACAACAAGGACTGCGCGCTGAAAAGGACCAACAACGGGACCGCAGTTGGTGCCGACGTGCTCCCGTGTTTTCCGTACTTGAACCAAGCAGGGCACACTCGCAGCACGAGTTACTCGGTCAGTTACGGTTTGCGCAAGAATTCCGGGTCGCCCGCTAGCGATACCAAAGAAATGCGGTCGAGGAATTCCATGGAAATGGAGAATCGCGCTTCGACGACGAAATTCTGTTCGAATCTATCGCGATCACGCAGCGCGCAGAGTTTGAAATTGCTCGGCGATTCGGCCAGCCAGGACGACAAGATGACCATTTTGGCGCAACTGTTTTGGCTGTCCGTGTCGCTGTTGGAGAGTGATTACGAACACGAGTTTCTCTTAGCTTTGCGACTATTAGCACGCGTCATGCACCGATTGCCACTGGATCGCCCAGACGCTAGAGATAAGGTGGAAAAACTGCAATCGCAGTTGCGTTGGACGCAATTTCCGGGCGTGCATGCTTTATTGCTGAAGGGATGTACACATCCCAATATATACGAGGCGGTCGTGGTGCTCCTCTCGCAATTTACGCCGTTGTTGGACTTGGTCGTAGTGGATCCGTCGCAAAGTATCGCTTTTCCCATGAACGTCATCGCACTGCTCCCCTACATGTTATTAAATTACGAAGATGCCAACGAACTTTGCATTAAAAGCGCCGATAATATTGCCCAAGTTAGCATCGAAAAAAGCAAGAAATTGGAAAATCTCGGTACCGTTATGAATTTATACAGTCGACGAACGTTCAGCAAAGAGAGCTTTCAATGGACCAAGTGTGTTATTAAGTACCTTTACGATACCTATTCTCATCTCTCGTTGAATATGCTAACGTTCCTTGTGGAAGTTCTGGAGAAAGGGCCTACAAATTTACAACTTCCGGTGTTGAACATTCTACATTGTATGTTGCACTATGTTGATTTGGCATCGGCCGCTTCGCAACCAATTAACGCCGATCTGTTGAGAGTGATCGCTAGATATATTGAAGGACCTCATTGGAAGGAATCGTTGAAGATTTTGAAATTAGTTGTAACGCGCTCGAGCAGTTTGGTTGCTCCGCCGACGCATATTTCTAGCTACTGGGAGAGCAACATGACGTCGGTGCCGCATCCATCGTTTAGCGATATCGATGTTTTTAGTAAAAAGGAGTTGCCTGGTAAGATCGCATAATCATTTTATGCATTTTATG
The DNA here is from genome assembly GCA_027574965.2 of Ecitophya simulans. Classification (NCBI taxonomy): domain Eukaryota; kingdom Metazoa; phylum Arthropoda; class Insecta; order Coleoptera; family Staphylinidae; genus Ecitophya; species Ecitophya simulans. The sequence goes on along the minus strand of JAODGE020030574.1, from coordinate 4,295 downwards.
CCTAGCCGCCAAATTTTTCAGGACGAACAATGGACTTTACCTTTGATGTTTCTCAAACGCCGGTAATTGGCAGACGGTTTTTGAAAGCTAACAAACCCGAAGAAAATTTAACTGTGCTAGCGTCGCCAAGACGATCGTGCTCTCTGAGTCCGGCCGATACTGGTTTATTATCCGGATGGAAGCGACCGTGGATGTCTCAAGTAAGCAGGAAGACCAGGAATAGTTCTCGAACATTAACTAATAATATAACTTTACAAGGGACGTGTACGAGAATGCTTGGTGAACTTATTGACTACTTGTGGACAACGAGTTGGATTACCGAAGAGTCCGTCTGTAAGTTTCATGTTTCTGTTTTGCAATTGAGAGCATGATATGTAATTAATATTGTTTATTTTAACTTATGCCTGGGATACATGCTTGCATGCCCCAAAAACGAATGCTAATCTTAATTGTATTCATTATTCTATAAACCCATGAAGTCACCAAATGTTCTTAATGTTACAAGAATATTTTTAACTGACCATTTGGCGAGAACTCGCAGACTGACGATCTTTCTAACATACTTATAACATACTAATCATGGACTTTTCTTTTTCCTAATGGTATTCTTCGCATCATAGGACGATATCATTAGTACAATATATTCGAAGGTAACACACATTTATTTTAATGAATTTTTGGTTTCGTCGTGTGTTGTGTTTACATCACTAATTATTAATCGAACGAGCGAAATTACACATCATACTCACTAAAATAAATTATTAATACACGTGCTTTGCGCGGGCGGGATGATATCTAGAAGCTTTATTAGTCACACATAGGTGGTCGAATATGCATGCGATTTATAGATAAAATTCGGATTATTGCATGCATTAATTATTACTCGCTAGTAATTTTCTAGTAATGTACGGTGGATGTAGTAAGTAGTAACGTTGTGTATGGTTCGAAATTAATACTAATTACGCCATTCCGTCTATTAAATGTCAATATGTGTTTTGTATAAACGTGTAAATTTATTGGCAACGCAATTCGATAGTCTATCACAATTAGATACATTTAAATAAATGTGTATATGTATAACATGCGTGTATTTGATTGATTATTAAATACTATTTGTGATTCCCAGGTGATATTCAGCCAAAGCTCTGATATTCTCGAGAGACAATCCAGTATGGCTTCGAGTACTGAAGAGGTGTCTGTTGGGAATAATGATCTTAGCGGTGGTTCTCGACGAGATGATCATACGGCTGACTTTGGCGTCTTTAAAGATTTCGATTTCTTGGAATACGAAAGCGAGAGTATTGAAGGAGAGAGCACCGACAACTTCAACTGGGGTGTACGTAGACGTCCGCTCAGCGAAGGCGAAGAAGAACATCCTAGTCTGAAGCATTTGGAAGACAGCATCAGCGAGCAGACGCCCGTTTTGACAGTGCGCAAAAGAATCGTCGCCGAAGAGTCGTCAGACGATGAAATTGGCTCTGAATCACCCTTGGATGAGATTGTGGTCGCTGCTGAATTTGAAAGCAGCTCAAATGCTGGCAGTGCTATCTTTCCACCGACTTCATTGAGTTTGACTCGAACCAGACAGAACTCGAGCGCCCGATCGGATACGAGCGGTTCGAGCGCGGGTGATTTGGGAGACGTCACGCCATGCAATGCATCTCCTAATATGTCGGTGTTGATGAGACCCATTACAAGGAGTGACACATTGGAGACGTGGACTGCTTATGTTCAAGCTAATCTCTCGCAGACGAATGCGCTTGCTCTCTTTCATCAATTGCAGCGTTTGATAAGAGTAATATTGTGATTTTTTGCGTGATTCGGTTTGATTGATTACCTTTCTATTGCAGAGCATATCGAATTCGTCCATTATAATCACCAGAGAATCGTGTGCGCATTTGTCCAAGTCTAACGCCACGGCGATTGTAAAGTTAATCAGTTCACGACTGTCGTCCATGATTGATATTGTGAATCTTCGCATTTTGCCCACACACTTCATTTGGTTTAACTCGGCGGTTTTGAGTTCGTCCAAATTGAACGAGACCCTGCGGTATGGAATACTAGAAGTGCAGGAGCACTTGGAAACGTTTTGTGATAAGCGGGAACAGGCAACAATGGTAAGATTTAAAAATAGTATGTTCTGAAACTTTCTTTTTTCTAACGGTGTTGTTTCTTCAGTTTTCCGATTCTATCAAGACATCGTTGAAACTAGAACAATTGAGCGTTCAAATGCCCGAGGGCAGGCTGGAAGATTATCTGCTAGATCTATCTAAAGCTCTCTACAAGTTACATTTTCAATTGCTACTCTTAATTGAAGCAGCAAACAAGATGGTTTCCACATTGACAATGACATTAAAGTCATCTAATGTAATGCTTTTTTATAGCTTTTTTTAGCTTGGGAATCGTTCTAATTGTTTTCGTGTGTAGTTTAAGGATGTTACCAATGAGATTATATCAATGAGAAGTGCTTTGAATCGAGCCCTAGAAGATACTGAAGCAGATGGTGGAACTCCGACGCCTGTATCTTCCGCTGCCACTTCACCAACTCATGCCAATGCTGAGGAATTAGAAACTTCTCTCTACGATATAATTAATGGAGAGAAGTGGATTGCTGCGATATCTTTCATAAAACATAACCGAGGTCAATTATGTAATGAAGGTGTTGAATTTGAGGATGAAGTTGACTTGATTACGAATGTGTACTGCAAGAGACTTGTACAAGAAAGACCCGGTAGGTTGTTTAAAAATGGTGGTACATTTTTGTGTTGCTATGATATTGATTTTCTATTTAGATACTTTTGTAATCACCAATCAGGACAACGATCTAGGAGACGTGTTTGGAAGACTATTTCAAGTCTCGACTGCGGTTTCGGATTTAGAAAGTATGCTGAGAGACAGAGATCAGTCGGATAATTCTGCTGCAAGTCATTCTAAGGATTGAATAACATTTTATTTGATATTATGCAATAATTATTTTATTCAATAAAGTATTATAACTATTTTGCCGTTGTCTATTTTTTTTCTAAAACCTCCCTGGGCAATATCGGCAATACCTTCCGTTCTCAATTTACTATCCGCGCGATTTTTACTTTATGTCTTATGGAAGAAACGTCCACAATTTATCTCATGCTTGAATTTTTTCAAAATATGCATTGTAGCATTGGCTGTTCTTGCAGAGTATATCATACTTAGACAGCGCAGGTTTATGGAGCTATATTAATGTTTGCAAACAAGCATAACTCAACTAATATTAGCACTAGACAAAATCGGTTAGTACCACTCGAAGTAGTAAAAATCGAATGCAATCCATCAGCAATGCGTAACAGGTGTCGATTTGTACTGTTCGCAAACAATTCGTGTCTAGTAAGTAGTTCTTGTTGGGAATAGTTAGGCATTGCACAAACGTTTTTAGTGCACTGCGTTGTTTTGTCTGGCGATGATGTTGGATTTTATTTGCTATTGCATGTGGTTCGTTTAAGTCGCGCATTTCATCGGCTTGTATATACAAGAATGTTGCGGTAATTAAACGTGTTTTATTACTATGAGACATAAATACAAGTTTCAACTTAGTTAATCAAGTATGTTTTTTTTTAATTTGCATTCGGAATTAATTAAATTACAACACCAATAATGCGTGTTGTAGTTTAATTAATTTCGAATACGCTTTTTAAAAAGTTAGAGTGTGCAAAGACTTAAATACAAGTTTCAAATTACCCTAACATGGACGTCTGTGTGGCGTAGTGCGCATAAGCGCACGGTTGCGATGCGAGGCGGCCCAAGTTCGAAACCCGCTCCTGGCAAGGGCATTCTTTATGGTAAAGTGGCCCACATACATCGAGCATTAATTTTAAGTCCGAATATAAGATTATTAATCACATTATAGCAAATTGGATGCATAAATAACAGTTCCAACTTCGGCAAGCAAGGACGCCTCAATAGCGTAGTGCGTATAGGCTCGCGGTTGCGATGCGGGCTGGCGCGGGTTCAAATACCGCGTCCTGCAGGCAACTTTTCTGATAATGCCGTCGAAATCCACCGAGCGTAACACGAAATTAAAGATTCCTTAGAGTGTGTTCGAAAACACCAAATAATTCGGAAATTCTTAAAATAATTCTAAGTCCGAATATATGGGTAAATATTCGAATTATTCGCATTAATTCGGAATGCTTCGGAACTTTCCCTCCTCAAAAATAATAATCCCCACCAGAATTTGGGCCGTAATGGCCGAAAAATCTGGAGGAGACGACAGTCGATAGGTTGGGCCGGAAGCGATTGGACGCGTCCATCATCGCGCT
>JAODGE020030561.1:0-17103 GCA_027574965.2 Ecitophya simulans | reverse complement strand
TGGCGGCTCTGGCACAGCTGCGGGCAAGAAGAAGGCATTCGCTGATGTGGGCGTGACCATCTCTGAATCCCCCGCGCAGCTTGGCACCTGCATGGCGAAGATTATGGCTGCTAGGAAGTAGGCTTATATATATATATATATATATATATATATATACATTTATATGCGTGCGTGTGCTCTGCCTCCCCCTCCGCTCCCCTTTATGTGCGGTGTAGTGACAGTTGTATGCAGGTCCTTTAGGCTGCACTTCTTATTTTCCACTATTTTACCCTTTTTTTATATATATCTGAATGCGGTAAGTCGTATTTCCTGTGGTAAATACATGTCCTATTTAATCTTTAAGTATACACACTTCGCTTCGTGTGCGCAGTATATCACTCCCCTTATTATAAAGAGAGGGAGACGTGCTCAAAATATGAGCAGCTCCTCACAACTCCCTTATGCACAGTGGTGCAGCAGTGGCGACCTGTGGGGGTAACGTTATAATACCCAACAACGCACCTTTTATGTTTTTTCTTTTTAGCACACTAGCTCGCGCTCGGATCATAGTGCTTGAGGGTGTTGTTGTTGTGTGGTTCAGCTTTCTTTCATCTTATACGGTGTCGTGGTCATGCGTATGTGCAAGGTGCAATGGGGAATGGCATGTTGCAGTAACATAAGCGGGAGGGCAGACTGACCCTGGGTGGACGTGTGGCAATTCCTGCAGTACGTATATATGGAGTCTGCGATGCGTCACGTTAAACCGTTTTTTTTTTTCTGAATGTAATGAGTCAAAGAAGAAACATTGATGTGCTTGAGTGGAGAGAGGAGCAGCACCTAAAGGTGTGCGGACACGAATCCTTATGACGCTTATCGGAGGCTCGGGGGAATTGTAACCACAGTGGACAAGAATACATTCTCCAGACGGAGTCACTGAGACGCAGCGGCTGTATTTGGGTTGTTTCCCCTTTTTTTGTAATCTCCCTTGTCACGCGCGTTCCCCCTCTGAGGTGAAAAGTGCCAGGTTAAAAGCAGGAGGTGATACAAATGCGTTCCACCTCTTCCCCGATCACGTTTTCTCAATCCGCCTCGCTGTGCAAGGAGGAATATTCGTAGTATTTGACACCTTGTGTGTACTCTTCCTCATCCTACCCCCCACCCCCTTCTCACTCCTTTGCCTCTACTGACTTGGTGATTGCTTTCTGTTGCACAGAGAAGGAACCAGCAGATACATCATAGGAAGGTTTCTTTCCCTCTCCTCCCGGTCAGCCACTAACTACTGCGCCTGTGAGCTAAACGCATTAGCACTCCCTTGGTTACAGCGAAGGGTAAGCACAGACACTCACACCCACACAAAAGAACTAACGACCGTTTCGGAAATATGGACCGCGACGACTACGACGACTACGAGGAGGATTTCGACGATTACGACTATGACGATGCGGCTGACGACTGGGAAGCAGAGGCGGCTCAGGAGGAGGAGGACCTGAAGGCCGAAGAGGCACGCCGCGCCGCTCTGGCTGAGAAGAAGCTCGGCACTCGTGTACCTATAAAAAAGGAGGGGGAGTTGGAGGAGGAGGAGGTACTCCCAGATGATGTGCGTAGGGAGGTGGATGCCATGCGGCAGATAGCCAGCGATATCGCAGGTGGTGAGGGTATCGTGAGAGACAGCTCGGTGGGTCTGCTTGCCGACAAGCCAGTCGCCACCAAGGAAGAGGCGGCACAGCTTGGTGAGGAAATCGCTGAGCATATTCTGACTTTCTCCGATTCCTCAAACTTCAAGACGATGATGGAGCACCTCCTTGAGGGCCTAGGTAGGGAGTTCAGCACCATTAAGTGCATCAACGAGCTGACGGCAAAGATAACCGTAGCCACTGAAGACTTCAAGCGCAGACAGAAGGACCAGAAGAAGAAGAAGGACGTGTCGATTAAGCAGAGGGATCAACTGGACTTTGGCAGTGTAGAGGATAAGGGTGGCGCCATCACCGAGGTGGATGAGACACCGTGGTAAAGGTCACAGATGTCCATCCGCCCAGACCCTTGGGGATGGGCGTCGCACACATTGAGCCGGCAGCTACTGCTCGCCACCTGGGCACCACCACAGCTGCATTCCTTCGCTTGAGAGGTTGACGATGAGGATGGCTCTGGGAATAGACTGGGTGGAGCCTTTTCCCTTGTCTGGAGCGGCGTACTAGCAATGATTGGAAGCGACCCCTCCATCCCTCTTAGTGACGCCTACTGGTGTGTTGGAACGCTGGTGGCGATGCTGCGGCAGTAAATTGGAGCTGCACCTACAGGTGTGCTCTTGTGGGAGAGAAAGATGCTAGCATGTGCGGCTACCACCACAGCATCGCTTGCCTGTGTGCCCCTCCCCCCTTCATAGCTAGCAGCTTAACTTGTGTGTGTGTGCTGTTCTTTCTTTTGTTTCTCTTCTTCCCTTAAGGAGTGTAGTGCAAATGGCATGCCGGAAGGTTCTTAATCGTCACCACATAGGCAATTAACAATAAATAACAAATGCATCGTGAGCGAGCAAGCAGAACCTCTCTTACAGTCGTTCGTCTCCCACATTATTATGGTATCTTTGTGGTTTCCTCTGTGTGTCGTTGAGTGTACTGTGCCTCGAGGCAATCCAGCAAACTACTTTGAAATGTCTCCAGTTTCCAATCAATTCCCCGCAAACAGCGTGCTCTCTCCTTTCCAATCAACCTTCGTTTTTTTAATTGTATCTACTGATTGCATTTCCATTTCTCAGATTGCAGTGCGTTCACAGCACAGTAAAAAAAGCACGCCAACTTGTAGGGAGACTACCTCTATCCGAAAAGGAGGACAAACGCTCTCTTAAAGTGAGTAAACACTACTACCATCGTCAGAGCAGAAGCAGCCATGGACACGGAGCTGTACTCCACCACATTTGATGATATTGTGGCACTCAATGCCACTGAAGGCCCGCATACAAATGTGCTGGAGCCCAAGTATGCCGCAAAGGCTCAGATGCTCACGCTACTGGAAACCATCCGTAATGTGTACAAAACCGAGCGGACGCTCCTGGCGATGAGGCAGATGTGTATGTGCTACTGCTTTCTTGGCTCCAATATGCGCGAGGTGGACGAGAATGTAGAAGGACTTACAGAGGTACAGCGAGCGTACCGTCTTCTGCGGTTGTGTGCCAATGAAGAGCTGGCGGACAGCGTGGATGAGGTTGAGCTGTACCCGATGGAAGAGATACTGAGGAATGAGCAGCACTTCCTTCAAAAGGAGCACGGCTACGCTGCAGCGGTAGAGTTTTTGTCAGTGCACAACACGCTTGGGCTTTACTTGTCGGGTGCTGGTAAGGCGGAGGACGCAAAGAAAGTGCTGCACATCGCCGAAAGGGCCTATGAGGATTGGGATGCGTGGGCACAGGAGCAACCGATCACCTGCACAATGAATGAAGTCACGCTTAGCGACGCTGGAGCGCTGTGTTTGGATAATGTGCCCGGGGAGCGGAGAGAGGTATGCCGTCTGCGCTATCAGATGGTCTGCGCCTACACCTCCACACTCTTCTTTCTAGCGCAAGTCTACACTACGACACGCGAGGTGGCAACCGCCTCACGCTACTGCCACATGACAATGTTCCACCAGCTCCAGTGCCGGAGGGAGTTTGCAGCGAAGGTGTGGGCTGGCAACGCGCTGCAGCTCAGTGGATTCTACAGTGCTCACTTTGAGTACGGTAAGGCGTTTCACTGCCTGCAGGCTGGGGAGCGCGTGATGGCAACAGAGGAGCCTGGCGAGGACACCACTGGGGTTGTAGCGTGGGCGTATGGCCGCTTCTACCTCCACAAACTGGACCACTACGGCAATATCCACCGCGGATACGAGCCTGAGCGCGCAGCCACAGGAACTGAGCCAGAGGTGGATGTATCCTATTGGGTTGATTTTCCGACGATGCCCCCACTGCAGGAGCAGCTACCCATCACCACGTTTGACGAAGCCCGTGGAGCCTTCAAGGATGGCATCAAGTGGTTGCAAGACGCTTTGCAGCAATACGAATTCGAGTCAAGCTGCACGCGTCACATTGAGATACTGCAGGACATGGCGCGTCTGTACTCGGCCCTCGCCCTCTTCGAGACCAACCGCGGCCGTCAGATTGCCATGATGCAGCGTCAAATCGCATTCACGGAAGATATACCTGATAAGCTGAGCTTCAACGCATACCCGACGATGGTACGCCAGCTGCTGTATGATCAGGGTTTCCTGCATGAGGATCTGCTGCGACTGCGAACAGAGCAGCGTAAGGAGCCCCTGATGGACGAGAAACCACTCAAGGATAGAGCCTTCAACGCCTTGGTGTCAAAGACCATGAACTTCTACCACCGCTTCTGCGAGACCTGGCGGCTTCCCACAACAGGGGAGATTCCCACCATTTTAGATGACGACTCGCGGCTCCCGTTCTTCCGAGCGTTGATGCGCATGGCGCAAATTCAAATCCACTACGCACACGCTACACCAAAGGAGGAGTACGAGGGTATTGGCGAGGCAAGCGCCATGTACCAGCGAGCAGTCGACTTTGCAGAGGCCAATCCGCTCCCGTCAAGCTCGGCCACCTCCATCGAGAAGGAGGTGGCTCTTGCCAGACAGATGACCTCGCTGCTGCCAGTGAAACAGCGCGACCTGTGGATGGCGTACCAGCGAACGCTATAGATTACCTCACAGAAGTACAGCAGGGGATCCTCCTCAATATCACCTTTTGTGTGACTGTGCATGTGAATGTGCGAGTAGCACCACCTCTGCTGGTCACCCTCATTGTTAAGTGGATTAGACACTGTCTACTTTTCGCGTGTAATTCCATTGGCATCCTTCTTAATCGCTCCCCCCCCCCATTCTTCAGTGTCCAGTAGCACGTTGATGGTATGGCAGGACTCCATGTGTGCTTGCAGGCACCAGCAGTGGACTGCCCCGAGCATCCTCAATTCTCTTGCCTTTTCTTTCTCTCCTCGTCTCTCCCCTCCCCCTCGTTTCTTACCATTCGCCCTGCCGCAGCACAGCGCTGACTGAGTAACTATTGTGTTGCCATACAGAACTCCCCCCCCCCCTGCTCTGTGGGGCCACTAGTAACCCATCCACCGCGCCAAGACTGTGACTTGCGCGTTCACGCAGACGATCCCGCATCGTTGAATGTGCCGACACATAGCTTCTTGACGATGAACCTCAATACAGTCGGCAGCAACGGAGCATTCGCGGAGGCGGAGGCGAAGGCAGCAGCCGGGATGCTAGCGGTGCGCGAGTGCCTCTCTCAACTAGACAGCTCGGGGGGTGCAGCGGAGGGAGACGGCGGCCAAGATGGGGACCGCCTGGATGCACTGGACCGACTTCGGCAAGCCGACAATGAGTTGCGCCGCGTCATGCAGGAGGCAAAGCGTGCATCAATCAAGGAGAAGAAGGTTAGCGAGTACAATGCCCTCAACTCACAGTACACGAAGACACAGCAGCTTGTGCGCGCACGGTATACCAGCGCCCTTGTTGGAGCAGCCGGGCCCTCGACCGGCGCAACAGAGGGCTGTATCCCTTCCGAGCCTGCGGTGTGGGACAGCGCGTCACCACCAATTTCAAACAACCTTCACGAAGATGAGGAGTTTACTCGATTCTACAAGCAAACAAAGGAACGCGACGTCGACATAGATGAGCAGCTGGACCGCATTCATGCCGGTGTCCAGAGGCTTCAGGATAACGCCGAGGGGATCGGCCAGGAGCTCCAAACGCAAGAGGCCATCCTCGACCACGCCTCGGAGCGTGTAGAGGAGAATCAGCAGGATGTAGCGACTTTGAACAACAAACTGCGCAAAGCCATTGCCAAGCTGGGAAAGTCTAGACTGATCACATATGTAGTGATGGCCGTCATTATTATTGTACTTGTCATCGTGATCATATTCTTGGCAAAGTCGCTCTAGACATTGCCCAGTTGCGCCACGACATAATGTGTTACCTCGAGCGCGAGTGATGTGGGATGAAGGAGGACGTCCCCCCTTCCTCCTCCCCACTCAGTCAGTCGATCAGCCTCAGTAGTCGTTGCAGACAGAGGAAACCGTTACGAGAACCTATCCGCACAGCTGCTTCGTTTGTGTGGCTCCCTCCGCACATTCCCACCTTTGCGCCGACAACCTGTATAACTACTCCGCCCCCTTTTTGCGTCAAGGACGAAATGTAATTTTGCGCACGTTCCCCGCCCCTCGAAAATCCATAGGCACCATTCAGTACTACTGGGGCACACACACACACAATGTCGAGCGTACTCAGTCTGTTTGACAGTGGCTTCATTCATTGTTGTGGCACATGCGCCTGCGAAATCCTATGAGGCTTAGTCTCCTCCCTCTCCACATCTATCACAGCACGCACACACACACACACAAAGATACACGCGTGCCTTATTATTATTGCTTCTTGTACATAGTAAAGGATCAAGGGGTAGAGAAAGGGAGTCATCTCTCCCAGCATTCGTTACTTACAGTAGGCACGCACGGAGGGCCATGGAGGCACGCTTCACAGAGGCCGCTGCCCTCTTCTCTGCCCGTAAGTACTACGACGCAGTGCAGAAGTATGTCGCTATCGCGAGCGCTGAGGGGGCCACGGGGGCTGAGCGGGCGCGCGCACTCAACAACATCAGTGCGTGCTACGCCTCACTGAAGGACTACACAAAGGCACTGAGCAGTGCACAGGAGGCAGTCGCGCTGGAGCCAGAGAATGTGAAGGCTATCGGGCGCGTGGCCACGGCCTACGAGGGCATGAGACACTACGAGGAGGCTGCGGAGTGGCTCACGTGCGCACTGCGTCTCGAGCCCTCAAACGCAGTGTGCACCGCGTCGCTGCAACGCGTGCAGGCCCTGGTCAGCTCACGGCGCGGCGTGGCGAGCGCGGAGACTAGGGAAGTGTACTACTACACGAAGAGTCTGCAGAAGGGGAAGGAGTCGATGCAGTCGGAGAACTTTTTAGAGGCAATTCGCCACTTTAAGAAGGCGCTAGATCTACTTCCTGAAACCGGGACATCGCGTGAGAAGGCAGTCCTGCTCAGTAACGTGAGCGCGGCGTACTTGAAAGCAGGTCGGGCGGCAGAAAGCGCAGATGCTGCGTTTGACGCGACACAGGTGGACGGGAATTATGCACGCGGGTTTTTCCGACTTGGGTGCGCGAAGAATAAGCTGAAGAAGTACTGCGACGCCCACGATGCTCTGTGTGTGTGTCTCCAACTCGATCCGGCGCACACTGAGGCAGAAACGCTGCGGGCAGAACTGGAGCCCGTTGTGATGGAGGAACGCAAGACCGCCGCTGAGCGGGTGCGCGATGGGGAGGCGCGGGTGGCGGCGATCCACGAGCAGCAGCTGGGGGACAAGGCCAGGGCTGCGTCGGTGGTGCTGCCCCGCGGGCAGGCGCACGCGGCCAGTTACGTGTATTGCAACTACTGCAATGAGACAGGACACACGCGTGTCGAGTGTCCGCTGCGCCGTCACAAGCGAACACGCACGGAGTGACCGGTACTCTGGCTGCTCACATCTTACGCGGTCGCCTCCCCCCCCCCGGCCATTTCCTTCTTTCCTCCTTTGCGCTCCCTCTTTCTGTAAACTAACACTCTTTGAAAGCAGGACATCCGCAGCAGTGGAGCGTAGCGCTTGCCGAAGCCGATCCCTGTATCATCATAACTCAGGTTTTTCTTATGGTTGCTTGCCTACCGTCGCATCTTTCCCTTTTCTCCACCCCATTACGTGCGTCACTTCCCATTGCTATTAGAGGGGTGCGTGCTGCAGCTAGGGTACATCCACTTATCCTCCGGGGGCTCGTCAGGGGGAAAAAAAAGGAAGAGGCGTGCTTGCCTACGATGGAAGTCTCGATCACCACTGAAGATTCGCTCAGTATCCCCGTGACGTCGACTCTCGCGGAGGAACTACGGGCTGTGGCGAAGGAAATATATGCGAACATAAGACAGCTGTGCAGCATGACGCACCTGGAAGTGGAGATGAGATTGTGTCACTTTGATATTGAGAGAAACACCTCTCGGCTCGCAACGCCAGCGGGGGATGGCGCACAGGCCCTGCACCCGAAGCTGCTGCTGCAGGGATCCACTAAGGGTAGGATTCAGTGTGGCGTGAGTGCGGAGGATTTCGCTCACATAAAGGAGTGTCTGACCAATCGCTTTGTTAATGAGGAGCACCCAATGGAGGTTACAAGCACAGAAGATGTTCAGTGGAACCGATCGCGCTACACGTTCACACGTAATGAAGAAGGAAAGCGGCAGCTCCAAGCGGTGGTGATGAAGCAACGGCTCCGCGTGGAGGATGTCGCCATCAGCGGTAGCCCATACGATGTGCGGCTGTCGGTGAATAAAGAGATCCCCCAGGATGTACAACAACCACAGGGATCACAGAGAACGGAGCCCCCTCAGCACGGATGCTACACCCGCTACAAGGAGCGCACGACAGTGGTGGATGGTCAATTCCGCTATGACATGACCAGGACAACCGCCTCCAGCGGTCCGGGCTCCTACGAGGTGGAGGTGGAGGGCGTGCTGCAGAACCCAATGGAAGAGCTCACGGAGGAGTGGATCTGTGAACTGCTGTCTCGTACGGTGGAGGTGTCACGGCTTAAAGGTATCCTGGGCTCTCAGAGACCGCCCAAAAAAGGTCCTGGTAACAGCTATGTGCCCCGACGAAAGCTCATGCGCCACTGAGGCAGCAGTGGTGGACAGGAGGGGCGTCTAAAGTTGTGCCCAGCCGAAGTTTATGCCGCGCTCCCTGGCGTGCTGCTGTGGTGTGTGACAAACGCACATACATAGCGAAAAAAAAATATGAGCCCAGCGTGTGTTCTCTCTCTGTCTGTCTGTGCATGTACGTGTTAGTGTTATTTTTCATTGTGTATCGTTGATGCAATGAGGGACTCATGTTATCATCGTGACTTTGTCATCTACCCAATCTCTGCTCACTCCTTCCGTTTCAAATCTGTGCTCTCTCAAGTTTTCAGGGAATATCTCCAGCCGCCCATAATGATGCGCAAGACCTCAATTGCGGCCTTCGCCGCTACGCGTGTGGCACTGGTAGGCAACGGGCCCACCTTCCATACTGGTGGTGACTGCAACAACACCAGCGACATCCAGAATGCTTTCCCCTTGAACGAGCGCGGCATCCGCTCCTCCTCACCGTTCCCGGAGCCAAACACGGCGATCTACGACACCTACATGCCTTGGACCTACTTCCAGCCCATTGACATAAATGTGGAGACGATGGCTGCGCCGGAGGCCAAGTACTACCAGCGCCACACAAAGAAAGTGTGGGATGTGTCAACGACGGAGCTGATTGAGATTCAGTCCCGCAAGAAGTACTTCCAGGTCTGGGGGTATCTCGCCCTCTGCGTCTACCTGTACTTCCTCATGCCCAAGGAAAAGTCGTTCAGCGGCCTGCGCGGTCCGGATGGTCACTGGATCATGCTGCCGAAGGATCAGCCTGAGAAGTTCTAAGCTGACCCTTCACGGGAGGCAATTTATATCGCAAAGTAGCGTCACCCACAGTGACAACTGCTTCGGTGTAGTTTAGAGGTATGTTACTGTTTTCGACTGTATGAACAAAACACTTTAGGGAATCTCAGGTACTACGCAGAGACCGAAACACATACATACATACACACATGCATGTACGTATGTATGTATGTATGTGTCTGTGTGTGAAGAGAAAAGGGCAAGCGTAGGTATCATTTAATATTCTTTTTTTCTACTATTGATGGGGAGGGAAGGCTAACTAAACCGTAGGAATGATCACTGAAAAGAAAACGAATAAGACAGGGGACTGCAGAGAGTTGGCGCCTCTTTCACCACTTAGCGTTTATGGAGTGGGGAAGGGGGTTTGGAAAGAGAAACGGGGTGTGTGTACCGTTGCTACATACAACGGTCCCTCCCTTCCTCGGTGCTGGGCTGTCTCCCTCTCTATCTCCGAAGGTGCCACTGATGCCTGGGCACTGTGCGTTTTCTCGTATTACGCAGTATTTGGCTTAAAAAAAAACAGCATATCTCAATCTCACTCCTTACGTGTTCTTTTGTCTCTGCCGGTGCTGTGCGCCATGATCACTCTGTGGTGGTGCACTTACGATAGGATTTACACCGTCTTTCAGGCCTGCTCCCACATTGTGGCAATCACAGCTAGGAAGCGAGCGTTTGGTGCCACGATTGGTCCTTTATTATTATTATTATGATTATTATATATATATATATATTCATCCCTTGAAAGGTTGCCATTGTCTCCACATACACTCACACTCCCACAAGACTGCCAAATGAGCCTCGAGTCCGCAAGTGCTCTCTCTCGCTTGAGCGAGCGGCCTGAGAACACGCGCAACTTCTGTATGGTGGCGCACGTGGACCACGGCAAGACCACGCTCAGCGACTACCTCGTTGCGAGCAACGGCGTGCTGTCCCCGCAGTTGGCGGGGGAGGTGCGCCTTCTCGACTCGCGGCCGGACGAGCAGGAGCGGTGCATCACCATGAAGGCGAGCTCCATCGCCCTACACCACGTGCACGAGGGGGTCGCCCACATGCTGAACCTGGTGGACTCACCCGGGCACATCGACTTCTCCTGTGAGGTCTCCACCGCGATGCGGCTGTGTGACGGTGCTGTGATCATTGTGGATGTGGTGGACGGCGTCACGCAGCAAACGTATGCGATGCTCCGGCACACGTACCGAGAAGGTCTATCCATGTGCCTTGTTCTGAACAAGATTGACCTCCTCATTACCACTCAGCAGTTCACTGCTCAGGAGGCGTATGTGCGCATGCGCTCCATTATCGAGACCTGCAACGCTACACTGGCGGCATACACCAATCAAATGAGAATTCAGGAGGATAACACGGACATGGAGCGAGAGGACCCCAGTGATGATGTGTGGTTCGATCCATGCAAAGGGAACGTACTCTTTACGAGCTGCTACGATGGCTGGGGGTTCGGCGTGGACGTCTTTGCTGCGCTGTATAAGGACAAGCTCCCCATTCAAGACCTGCACTCACACCTGTGGGGTGAGTACTAC
The DNA here is from genome assembly GCA_027574965.2 of Ecitophya simulans. NCBI lineage: Eukaryota > Metazoa > Arthropoda > Insecta > Coleoptera > Staphylinidae > Ecitophya > Ecitophya simulans. The sequence goes on along the minus strand of JAODGE020030561.1, from coordinate 6,090 downwards.
TTCGATACCAAGACCAAGACTGTGACCAGTACCCGCAAGAAGGAGGAGCAGCGATCGCTTGCAGTGCAGCTCATGTTGGAGCCCATATGGCAGCTATACGGCGCTTTCCTAGAGGAGGACAGCACCGACGACCAGAGGCTCAAGATGGCGACCAAGCTCAACATACCAGAGCGTGTGTGGAACAACCCACGGCGCGACAGCCGTGGAAAGCTCAAATCGCTCATCTCCCACTGGCTTCCCCTCGCCAAGTGCGTGCTCAACGCCATCTGCGCCAAGATGGATAGCCCCATCACGTCACAGCGTCGTCGGCTGAACGCGCTGGTCCCCAACTACGAGCAGACCCCAAGTGCAGTCAAAGCGGCTCTCATGACCTGCGACCCTTCACCCGAGGCACCATGCGTGGTGTACGTGTGCAAGCTCATCGACACGCAGTACCTTGTGGGCCGCACGCTGGGTGCAGTGGAGAACGAGGAAGACGCCTTCATCGGCTTCGCGCGCGTGTACAGCGGGCGGCTGCGTGCTGGGCAGACCGTGTATGTGCACAGTGATGGCAAGGTGATTGAGGTAACCGTATCGAAGGTGTTTCTTTTTCGCGGCGCCGGTCTCGATGAGACCACCGAGGTGTGCGCTGGATGCATCTGCGGCGTTGGCGGCGTCACGGGGGTCGTTACCAAGTACGCGACCATCAGCAGTGTCCCTGACATGCCACCCTTCAAGCCGCTCGTGCTTCACAGCACATCTATCGTTCGACTGTCTGTGTACCCGAAGGATCCCAAGCATCTTCAGGAACTGGAGCGAGGCCTTCGCCTGCTGTATAAGGTAGACGCACAGGTGGAGGTGAGCATCTTGCCCACTGGAGAGCACGTTATTGGCACCGCCGGTGAGGTGCACGCGGAGCGCTGCATCAAGGACCTTACAGAAACATTCTCACAGGTCGAGGTAGTGGTCTCGGAGCCACTCGTATCCTTCCGCGAGTCCATCATTGGCAACGTGAACGCCAAGGCGCGGCCGCACACAGCCACGTCGCCTGACGAGGCCATGTCCCTCACTGTGTGCGCCCGCCCACTCCCAGCGGAGGTGCTAGATATCATGAAGGATGACGAGAAGAACCACGGAGGCAATCCACAAATTGTTCGGCACGTGGAATCCAAGCTGAGAGAGCACAAGCGCTTTGCTGGCGACATGCAACACGGTTTGCTCGCCCACGGTCCGGCAAAGCTGGGCTTCCTTGGCGCTGTGCTGCTGGCTGACTTTAGCTCCACGGAGAACCCGGAGGAGTGCCTGGAGCTGCTCAATAAATGGAAGGAGTCTATCGTAGCTGGGTTCCAGGCAGCGACGGAGAGTGGCCCCATGGCACAGGAGCCTCTGTATGGCATGGCCTTTGTGATCGTGGACCTCTTCATTGATCCTAGTCGCGGAGTGTCGGGCGGGATGGTACTGCCATTAGTACGCGACGCCTGCAAAGCTGCCATGGAGCTGCACCCGCGCCGTCTTGTGGAGCCCGTGTATGAGTGTATCGTGTACTCGAGTGGTTTCACGCAGGGAAAGATCTATGCCTCACTTAGCCGGCGCCGTTCTGAGATTGTCGAGGAGGTGCTGAATGAGGGCAGCGACCTGTTTTACGTCACGTGCTGGCTTCCCGCAGTAGAGGCTTTTGGGCTGCAGGACGAGTTGCGTGTGCAGACCCAAGGTGCCTCCACTGCCCAGCTGCGAATGAGCCACTGGGCCCAGATCGATGCCGATCCGTACTTCGTTCCCACAACAAAGGAAGAGATCGAGGAGCATGGTGCGGAGATGGCGACCAAGAACATCGCTGAGCAGCTGCTCGAGCGTGTGCTGCGGCGTAAGGGCCTGTACAGGGAGCGCGCGGTGGAGAATGCAGAGAAGCAAAAGTTCTCTCTGAAGGGAATGTAAGTTGGGAGGGCCGGTCCACTCGCACACTTGTCGTGTGGTATCGACTTTTTATCGCGGCTTTACCTCACTCACTCACAAGCGCACAGACGCATACGCATACGCATTGTCTCGCGCGCTGTCAATCTCCAAACTTATTGCTTGTCATGTGTTATTTTCCCTCTTTCAATAAGCGCTGTGTAAGCGAGCTGGGGTGCTACTGGAACATTCCTGCATGTTGCGAGACTCCAAGGCAGTGCGCTTCACAGATACGCAGACCTGTGTGCTTCAACTTTCCTTTAAATCGTTCATAATTTTGCAGTGTGAGTGTTTCTTTCTCGGTACATCTCTCCCCCCCCCCTCCCCTCCTTGCGCACACACACATACGATGTGATTGTCTCCACGTGATGTGGCGCTGCTGACAATATCCTATGCATGCGTATTCATCCGTTGTCACTCTCACTCCCCCTCTCTCGCTGTTCATTCTCACTGCCGTCACCCCTCCCCTGCACCTCTTCGTGCGTGGATACTAAATATTTGTTTATGTCAATGATTTGGCGCAGACTTGCTGGTCCTGAGAAACAAGTGAACAACCCCCTGGCACATAGTCTTGTGCCCCATCATCATTCCATCGGTCAGTCTTTCCCTCCATCAATACACACAAACACGTGTGTGTGCGTGTGTGTGGTACGCTCTGCAACACCATTGGTGGGCACCTACGCCTAATCATACAACCATGACGTCGTCCAGTGCAAAGATCTATGTTGGCATGGCCGCCGACTTCTCGGAGAACTCACGGCAGCTAGTGAAGTATGGGGCTCGCAACATTGCGGTGGTTTATTACAAGATGCGTTTCTACGCCATTGACAACGCGTGCTATCACTACGGTGGCCCACTTCTGCAGGGGGATATTGAGGAAATGGGTGGACACGTCTGCATTGTGTGCCCGTGGCACAGTTACCGCATTGCCCTCACCTCGGGCGAGGGGCTGTATGTTGCTGTGACAATAGACCAGAGCGGCGCCAAGCCAGCGACGGTGGTGCGCTCTAAAGGATGCAAACAGCGCGTTCACACCGTCGTCGTGGAGGATGGCAAGGTCTTTGTGGAGGTGGACCTGAGCGGCCCTGCATGGGAGAGTGACACCTACGCGAACATGGCCATGGCTAACCAGGAGGCGGGCATGGCTGCACCTGTGGCTTGCGGCGGGCCTCTGCGCCACGGGTCGGGGCCCTCGCTTCACAGCGGGGTGCGTAGCGGCGACGTTCTGCAGCAGCTGAAGGCCGGCCGCGGTGGGATCAACCCGCTTGATGTGCACCGCTCGACTGCGGGGGTGTCGCCGCTCGTGTCACAGCCGGGTAGCCGCGCCGCAGACTTGGTGGTGTCGTGCTGTAAGATGGTGGATGTGTGTCGGGGCGTGAAGGAGTACCACTTTGCTCGAGCTTCCGGTACTCTGCTGCGACACGGGGAGATGGGGAAGTACGTGGAGATCGAGCTCCCCATCAAGGATGCCGATGGGGCGCCTTTAAAGCGTAAATGGACAATATGCGACACCAGTGAGAGGGGCGTACTCTTCACGCTAATTGTAAAGGCAAACAGCCGGAACCCCAGTGGCGGCAGCATGTGGATGCACCGCCATGCTCTGCACTGTAGGTTTCCTGTTCACAACATGGCTGGGCACTTCACCTTTGTTGACCACATGGCTCGCATCCGCGAAGTGCAGGGGCATGTACTGTGGCTGAGCGCAGGTATCGGCATCACCAGCGCGTATGCGAACATTGCCTCTACCTTCAATGACGCCTTCTTTATCAGCGATGGCGCAGAGAAGCTACGGGTGGTTCACATACATGTGGATCAGACAGCAGACTCTGTCGCCAAGCTCGATGTATTTCTACAGTGGGCTAGGCAGTTCCCTCCAGGGAACGTCAGCGATCCTGCGAGCAAATACTACCACTTCCATGGATACCTGTCACAGCAGAGGGAGGCGGGGAAGGCTGATAAGCCGGGGTGGGCATCCGCATTCACATACGGGCGGCGGCTGGGTCTTGGGGACATCCATGATGCAGCGAAGCACTTCTTCGCTAGCACACCCTTCCTATGCTACGTCTGTGGCCCTCCATCCTTCTGCAATGATTGCTCTAACGCACTGCTGTCCATTGGCGTAGATGAGAAGGACATTCTGATGGATGATGTATAGTCTGCTCGGGTGGGGCTCTCGGCAACGCTGCGGAGCAACTGCTTCACTGGTCGAGGCAGTTGGCTCCCATGTTACTCCTCCATCAAAAAGGCATCGCGCGCTGCTGCTCCGCATGCACGTAATGTCTGTCCACTTCTTCTTTTTTTTTCTCTCTCCCTTGTGGTTGCTGTGTCTGTCTGTGTGTATTGCAATGCTGTAGATGAACAGTGCACTGATGGGGGAGGGGGGTGGCCCTCCCTCCAGCGTACGTTGCGCTGAGCGTCCCTACCGCTGTATATATTTTTACCTTTTCTTTGCCGTTGTTATTGACGCTTTCCCTCCTCCCCACCCCCCTCTTTCTCTCTGTGTTGCACTGTCCCTTTCCGGTAGCAAGTAGTAACGAACACGCTCGCCTGTACCACCCACACCACCGCCCACCATCACCACGAATGGGGAGCAAGAGCAGCACGCTGAGCCCGCAGGCCGCTGCGGCTGCCGAACTCGATATCTCTGACTGGGGTGTAGCTCCCGAGGCGGTGCCAGAGGACGAGAAGGATCCTACGGAACTGGTCCTGCAGAGCTGGGCCTTCTGCAAGGCGAAGCCCTCCCCAGCTGCCAGCTACCGCAGTGATGTGGAGGAGCGCAAGCGCCGGCAGTCTGTCTCATGGCGCAAGCGCGCCAGCTTCATCGAGCTGGACTGCGGTGAGGACAGTTTCTTTGTAGCAAACAACTACAAGGTGATCGGTGTGGCTGACGGCGTTGGTGGGTGGCGTGATGAGGGGGTGGATCCCTCACACTTCTCCAATGCGCTCATGGAAAACGCAAAGCTCTTTGCGGAGACGCACCGCAAGGAGCTCGACCCGGAGGTCATCCTGAGTGCTGCTTACAGCAAGCTCGTCAAGGACGGCAACGTGAAGGCAGGCAGCAGCACCGCGTGCGTGGCGACTCTGAAGGCTAACGAGAATGGCACACACACGCTTGACGTTGCAAACCTTGGCGACAGTGGTGCCCTCGTTGTGCGCAATCGTGAGCAACTCTTCCGTGTTCATGAAAAGGTGCACGGATTCAATGCACCCTTCCAGATTGCCGTGCTGCCGCGCCACATGCAAGGCCGCGCCTTCTCTGATCGCGTGGCAGACTCCGTCCGGGAGTCTGTAGAGGTGGAAGAGGGTGACGTGGTCGTGTTGGGCACCGACGGCCTGTTTGACAACCGCTTCAACTCGCAGCTAGCAACAGACGCTGGGTGGGTTGGAAAGACACACGACAGTGCCGTCTCTAAGATCCCCCTCGTCGGCTTCTGGCTGAGCGCCGTCTTCGCAGATGAAAAGGTAGAGTATATCGACCCCTTCCGTGTGGCCCAGCGCATTGTGGCGGAGGCGTATAAGACCTCTATTGACAAGGAGGCCAACTCGCCTTGGGCGTCGATGCTGCGCCAGTACGGCGTTGCGGACGCTCGTGGTGGGAAGGCGGATGATATCACAGTGCTGTTAAGCCGAGTGAGCACTCGCGAGGCCCTCTCTAACAATGCCGTGTGGTAACTCAGACCTCTTTGGGTATCTGTGTGTCTGCGTATGCCTGTGCGACTCGTGGTGGGAGGAGTAGGGCTCTACACGCATTTTTTTACAACTATAATTCAATCCCCCACGGGCGACGACTCATTCCTTTCGTTTTTTAGTGTTCGTATGATTGGTCCCTCTCCCTTATAGTTCTAGTAGTGATATTGTGTTTGGCAGGTGCGCGGTGCGGTTGTGTGCCACCACCTCCCTGGATGGGACGGGCGGTCTCCCGAGGAGGGTCTCCCTGCCTTTCACACTGTTTCGCCTGTGCTGGCACTGCAGCCTGGGACCCTGCGTTAGGGTTAGGGAGCGGGAGGAGTGTAGGGAGCGATTTTAAGTTAGGTAGCGATGAACGAGATCCTATTTTCATCGCTTTGTCACAGAACTCTGTTTATCTTAACGGTTTGTGTTTGATTGTTTTCCTGGACGCTTCAGCTCAGTGCCCCCCCCCCCCCCCCCCCCCCCCCCCCC
>JAODGE020030545.1:0-16688 GCA_027574965.2 Ecitophya simulans | reverse complement strand
GCTGCGTGTTGCGCTCTCCGCCAAGTCCCTCCAGAAGCTGAAGGCGCACCAGGAGCACGCCAACCTGCTGATGGCCGCTCACCGCCACAAGAAGGCCACCCACTAATTCAGTGGATGTTTAGCGGTAGTTCCATGGGCAGCATCGGCTCTGTGCTGAGGTGGAGCTGGACCCCATGCTCCCTCCTCTTCCCCCTTGCCACCCTGTGAAGGATAGCCATGTTTTTCGTGGCTTTTCTTCACACCCATCTCCTTTCCATTGTTGCTAATGAGACACAGCAATTAGTTTGATGACTGTTAATGATTTATACATAAAAAACACATTTTTTGTATTTGCATAGTAGAAGTGACCATCTGAGGAAGCGCGATGGATGGTGTGTGTGGTGAATGCTACGGCGGTGTAGCGTGCACTTGCTACATCTCGGGTAGTGATTGGGTCGCTAATAGCCGCCTGCACTCAGCTGACTTCCATAGCGCCTGTACGACGCTGCTGAGTTACTATTATTATTTTCTGTTCTTCGTGTTTTGTTTGTTATTTTTTCTTTTTTATGCTATAGTTGTCTGGCCAATTTGATTCTTTAGTTTGCAATAATAGGTTGCAGGTATCTGCATGCTCAGGTGTGGTAGTTCTGAGGTGCTACCCATTTCGTGTGCAGGATTCTGTCGGTGAGCAGTTCCAACCCTCATGATGAATAGCAGCTCTTCGACTTGCACCGCTGGTGGGGAGACATACGGTCCCGTGTTTAATCGTAGCTACTTTCAGTGTGCTGTTCGCGCGTACAACATGACCAGATTTGTTGTTAGCGAACTTCGTATGGACGATACAGTCTTCAATACTGGCATGTGGTACTGGCACGAGTTCGTGAGCGTGTGGGGCCTCCGCCGCATCAACGAGGTGGTGCTCGCTGCTGCGTGTGTGTTCCTTGCAGGTAAGGTCGAGCACTACAAATTGCGAGTGGATCAGGTAGTGGCATTGGTGTTTGAGGTGAGTCCCACTGGAGGTGGGTCGGAGGATGCGGGGGCAGCGGGATGGCGGGACATGGTACTAGAGGTGGAGCTGGTCCTTAGTGACTTTCTAAAGTTTGACTTTCAGCGACAGCAACCAGTGAAGCAGATGCTCGAGTGGCTCAGTCACCCTTGGGGGAAGGAACCGAGGCTACTTAGTGCGGAAGAGAACCAGCTAGTGAGCACGGTACAGGCCACCGTCAACCGCATCTTCACACTATCCCTCATCGCACCACTCTACGTTCGTATCTCTGCCGAGCACGTGGCTGTCACGATCGCGTACATGGCCACGCACTATGCCGGCCACGGGGCCCCCTTCGCCCACGTGTGGGAGACCCAGCCGCTACCGCCGGAGTCGGAGCGGGACGCGATCATGGGTGTTATCGTGGATGCGTTCGCCTACATGCGGAAGCGAACCGGCATTGCTGTGGTGGATGATAGGATTGACGGGCGCCGCAAGCGCATGCGACGGGAGACACCAACTCTGAGGCCATCTGCTGCGAGTAACAATGGTGGCGGTGGCGGGGAGGCCGCACCTGGTGCACAGCCATTAACGTAGACCGCGTGGCACCGGCGAGGTGGTGCATTAGGGCGAGAGAATCTGGTGTGTGTGTTGAGGGGAGGGGGGGCACTGTCGACAGCTGGTCAGCACCTGCTCCTCTTCCCCCCTGCTGATGATTGGACTTGCATGCTTGTTAGATTTTCAATGTCGTCTTTCCTGGAATGCACATTCTGTATACTCGGTACTTTCTAGAGGTTTCCATCAATGCAGCCAAGCACAGTCGCAGTTTATTGAGCGCCTCCACACAGTTTCCTTTCGGGACTCTTTTTTTCTCTCTCTGCATCACCCCTTCACCACATGATGGCAATGTGTAGAGCGCCCTGTATATCGCCCCCCTCACTCTCTCTCTCCTCCACTCACAATTCTGCAAAAAATAAATAAATGAATAGACTAGCAGAATCCCATAGATAACACATATACATATACATACGCAAGATTGCCGAGATGTTTTTCCCGGATGGTGAGCCCATTGCACATGACAGGGCCGGTGCCCTGCTAGAGGGGGAGTCTGTTCAATCCGTTGCAACTAGTGCGAATGGGGCTCTGCTAGCTGTGGTATCGCAGCTTCAGTTGCACTTATGGAGTGGGGCACGTGATGTTGTCCACATGGCCTCTGTACGCCTGCCCGGCGCGAATTTGGAAGAGGACGCTGCCCAGTATATCCTATTCCACCCGCACCACTCCAACCACCTTGTGGCGGTGACGGCACGCAGGGTCCTCTTTTACGAGGTCGGCGCTAGCTTGTCCGACTCTGCGTTCCTGCGCCCTGTGAACGGCAGCACCGGTCCCCACCGCCTGCAGTACCGCAATGCGGCGTCCCGAGTGTGCTTTACCACAGCGGTGTCTATCGAGACTGGTCTTGTGTCGTGTGTGGCTTCTGCCGGCACGTGCGCCATACTTGTTGGGACGACGGCGGGGCTGGTATGCATGGTGGGGTGGAGGCAGCAAAGCGTGCTACACAGCTGGAGTATGTCCTCACTGTGCACTCATCCACACCGCCTGTCATTTCCGTCGGGTGCATCGGGATCAGCGTCTGATGTACCAAAGGACACCCTGGCGTCCTCGGTCGCATCCAGGCTTCCTGAAGGAGCAGCGGCAGAGGCGATGGGGTCGGTGCCATCACCCACCCTGAATGCCGATCTTACAGACCCACCTCTCAGTACGCCCTCTCCTGGAGCAGGAGGTATGGCTCCATCGGCGGTGGTGCCTCCTGGCGTTGTGCGAGTGGCGGCGCGGCAACAACAACATAGTAGCCGACTCCTTCCTCTTCCGGAGATCGGAGCTGCAGATAGTCCTTCTACACCTGCTGCACGGTCCTCAGCTACTGCACTCCCGACGCAGCCGCAACACCGCGAATCGGATGTGAATGCCGCGAGCGCTGCCACAGGTGCCATCCTCCACGCCACGTTCGCCCCGCGTCTGAAACTCTTCTCGTTTGTGCTCTCCAGTGGTTACGTGCTGCTTGCGACTTCCTCCTGTGGTGCCGAGTTCACGGCTCCAGATGTTAGATTTCACGGGCACCTGACTCCCAGTGTATTTGCAAGTACCACATGCGTGAACACTGTACACCGGCTCATCGCTGTGGCCACGCACTCGGGCGGTGTTTCGTGTCGCCCGTTCTGTCCGCGTGAGCTGACCATTGGGGATCCGCTGTGGAGGAATCTACGCTGCGTTGAGGAGGTGAAGGCACGCCTGGGAGCGGTGAGCTGCATGCAGTGGAGTCCTCACGGGGAGGAGATGCTCTGTGTGGGCTTCAGCAAGGGCGGAGTCGCTGTCCTGCATTACAGCGGCGCGTGCGTCATGACGTCCCTGCAAGGCGACGTCCCGCTCACCCGCCAATTGAGCGTTGGTCGGCCACCCGCTGCCTCGCTGTTGGTCAGTGGCTGTGTATCAGCAACGTGGAGCCATGGCGGCACGCGCCTGACCGTTGTGGAGCCGCGCTCGACACGGTTCCTCCAGTTTGCGTTTGCACGTGTGGTGGCCGGCGGTGAGGTGGGGCCCTCCTTTGGGAGGCATTCCTCCGTGGCTCTCTGCGGTGCTGAGGCAGTCCACTTGATGAACTGCTCTGAGGCTGACGGGCCTCAGGGTGTCAGTGATGTGGTCCCTGCGCTGGACACGTATCTTGCCGCCAACTACCCGCTTCGGTACGGGGCCATTTCCAGTGACGGCTCAAACATTGTCTGCGCGGGGTCCCATGGCTGTGCCGTCTTTAATCGTGACAGCAGATCGTGGAACGTCTTCAAGGACGAGCACAGTAGGGTGTGTGTCACCGACCCGATATGGCTCGGCAGCGTTGCGGTGGTTCTCCCGTTCTTCATCATCGGGCCTAAAAGATACGAGCTCGCAGTGGTCGCACGAGACAACTTGTCCATCAAAGGCGCTCTGGTGTGCATAGAACTCGAGAGGCGCCCGCAGCTGCTCTCCAGCTCTATGCAAGATGCATATAGCTGTGGCTTTATCGTCGTAGTGGATACTTATCAGATGCTGAGTGTGCTGCGCTACGACATCTCCACGTCAAATACGTGTTCCCCAAAGGGTCACGTCGCGGCGAGCTTAACGCATATCTGCTCTGTTTCATTGGATAACACAGCTTTGAGTCATCCACTATCTGTTCAGCCAATGTGCCAGGGCGGATTGCGCGAGACTAGTTCGATGACAAGTGTAGATGTACCGCACCTTCTGTTCCACCGCCGCGACGATCACTCGCTGGCATGGCTGCCGGCGAGCGCGATTGTAGTACGAGGCAACAACGCAGCTCCGTCCACCAGCAGTGTCACCAATGCGGATTACTGGAGCAGTGCCGTTATCGAGCTCGGCTCTGAGAGTGACCGGGCGATTCGTCCAACAAAGACGAGGGATAGCCAATCCCGCAGTCTCGCCTCACCGCGCAGACGCGTGTTCAACTACTGGTGTGACCGCAGCTCCCCACTTGATGGTATGACACTGGTGGTGTGGGAGGACGCAGGCCTTTCCATGTATTACAGCAAATGGCCGCCTCACACCGCGACCAAGGCAACTTTGAAGTCAGCAGAGCTCCATCAACTGCCCATCACGGTACTGCGGGACGTGGAGTTGATACCGCTGTGCGTGTCACCCTTTGATGGCTATGTTCTCTGCGCAGCCGAGGCGTATGAGCGGGGCACGGGTGGATCTGAGCGAGGACTGACAGCGATGGTGTCTCGATTGGCAGTTCGCCCGGTACTGTACACACACCGTGTGCTGGCTGCTTTGCTCCAGCTGGAGATGCCCTCTCCAGACGTGGCACAATTCAACAGCACCGCACCCCCAGGCAGCGGCGGTGCCATGGCGGGCGTAGGCGAGCCCGGTGCTCATCGCAGCCCTGCCACGTCGTCCGCTCCTCCCCTAACCTCCTATCCCTCTTGCAGTGGTGGTAGTGCTGCACATGGGTCCCATGTCGGGGCTACGTTTATATGGGATCGCCAGCTCTTCTACTGGCTTCAGCAGCTGCGAGAGAGCGGCACGTTTGTGGCGACGATGGACTACTTCCTCCACACCGTAATCAATGAACAGCCACCCGCGGGCGTGAAGGCGCTGGACCACAAGTCCGCCATCCGCTCGACCCTGCTGCTGCTGCGACGTTACCCTGAGTTCTACAGAGTGGTGGTGGAGTGCTTGCGCAAGATTGACGTGCCTCAGTGGCGTCTTGTGTTGGACTTCATTGGGCCCCCATTGGAGTTTTATCGTGAGTGCATCGCCAGCAATCGCCTCTCCGAGGCAGTGCACCTGGTGCGCGTGATCATGATGGGCACCTACAACACTGGACCAGGCGGCGGCAGTACTGTCGCCACTAGCAGCAGCGCCAATGGCGGCATTTCAGCTGGTGCTGTGGTGGCAGCTCCCGCTCATCAGTTGGCTCAGACACCGAGTGGTGATGGCAGGGTGAATGAGGGCATGGTTACGAATTCAGCTGTATCACAAGGTGAGACGTGCTCACCGCCGTCGGTGGACTCGCTTATGCAGGCGTGTGCTTGTGCGATTCAGCTTTTTGAATTGTCTCTCGCGAACGGCGAGTACTCCTCGGCGTACGACTTGATTCGCTTCATGGCGCTACTTCGTCACGAGGCCGGCATGCCAGCTGCCGTGGAGGTGGTGGACGAGGACGACAGCACGACGCTTCTGGGACGGTGGCTGCGACGACTCAGCGGTGTCCCTGCGGAGAGCAGCCGCGCTGTCGCTGCGGCAGACTACGCTGATGTTCTTCTTTATCCTTCACTGCGGCTCACATCGAGAGGAGACGCCGGGGTAAATGACGCACCAATGGTTGTGAGGGAGCAGGAAGAAGGGGCCTCAAGGAGTGAAAGCGGCGGGGGTGTGGCGGCTTCACGACCGCGGCTCTCCGCAATGATGCAGATGTTTATTGCGTACCCTGAACTTCCACGTGCAGTTGATGCGGAGGCGGGCCGACTGCTGGAGCGCGGGTACGTGCTGCAGCTCTGCCAGCTGATGGCCACCTTCTCACTGTCACTTCAGCATTTCCTGGCGGTGAGGGTGGCCGCCGAGCACCGTCGTGCCCCAGATCTCGAGGCCCTGACCGTCACAATGGATGGCATACATATCAGCCTAGGGCTGCCGCGCTCGGGCCGGCACATCGGCGTGACGGCCGCGGAGGCGTACCTTCGCCCATACGACGGCAGTGGGTCTGGGGAAGAGGCGCAGCTGCTGCGCTTCGCCTGCCGGGATCTGTGGTCCGGGGCCCAGTGCGTCCTCTATGGCACTCCGGGGGCGCTCGGCGGTCTGCTCACTGTGCGGCGCCTCTACGCGCCTTTGCTAAAGTTCAACATTCTTCTCAATATGCTGCTTATGTCAAAGGTGGATATGATACGTGCACTGACGCCGGATACTCTGACATCGCGTAAGGCTGGTGAGGCGGATCGCGTCGAGGGTACGGGTGGCTCCATTGAGTGGATGTCTGCGCTGGAGCGGTTGGTGTCACAGCCAGCGTACTGGGGTTATCGTGCTTTCTACCAGGACGTCATTGAGTCCCTCCCACCGAACTTACTGAGCGCGGCAGCCGCCGAACAGCGGACGGAACCCACAGTAGCCACCCCTGGGGAGTGAAATCACTGAATAGAGGTTAGATGTGCGTTCGCTTCCTACTCTGCAAAACAAAAAAATGTGGGTGGCGGGAACGTGAGCCACACCCATTCATCCCTTTCCCTCATCCAATCTGTATCTTCCTAGACAGAATGTCTGCTATCTCACTGTCCTCCATGCCTTTTTAGACTCCCGAACCCCCCACCTATCCAACCCTCACAGTGAGGGATGCAGTTTTCTCTGCGCTGTATGCACCGGAACAAATGCAAATGTGGGCAGATTGGCATCAACTCCCTGATGACTTCTTTATATACCTGTTTCTTACGCTTCTCCCATACCCAGCTGTTGCACGTTGTACCGCCTGAAATAGGGCCGACAAAGTCTGCAAGTTAGACGCCCTCATTAGAGTCCAGAGGTGGACTCGCCTCCACGTGGATACACACAGGCACACACACACACAAAGGTAAAAATAAACACAGTAACCTACATACATATCTATATATACGTACGTACACAAACATACGATGCCGCAGTTCAGGTTGAACAGTGGCGCTTCTACAGCCCCAGCTACGCGCTGGGACCGTTTGGTGGCAGCGCTCGAGGAGGTGGAGCCCGACAGGGTGATAGAAGCGTCACACATCCTTGAGCGCGGACGCAAACGGGATCTGTCTGATCTGGGCATCTTCCATTTATTAACGTTGCGCCATCAGGAGGGAAAGTCCACCGCCGTACTCAGCGAGATGCTGCATCTTCACGTGCTGATGAGCTCGTGGGTGCAGTGGTACAGGGCACTGCTGACGTGCCTACAAAACTCTTCCACCCACCCCATCCTTTCTTCCCCGACCCGCAGTGCGTCGGAGGAAGGCGGCTTCAAGCACCGCAACGCAGGCACTCACGCCAGCCCCGAGTTCAGCACCTCCACCCCACTGACGCGCCCAAGCACTGATTCGACCGTCACCTCCAGAACACGGAGAGACCAGAGGAACTCTACCTGGGCCGGCGTGGGCCCCACATCGGTGTCAGCAATCGGCAGCACATCCACTGATGATGTCATCCGCGCGGGCACGCAGGAGCCTGCGCAGCAGGGAAAGAGTGGGAAGCCGCAGTCTCTTTCCGACACTCTCATGGAATGGGAGTGGAATGGCACCCTGGAATTTGTGCGCGACGGCAGCGTACTGTGCACGTTGATACGGGAGGCACTGCGCCGAGCTGGCATAGCTATGCCTCCATCGCTCCGCTTCGAGACAGCGAAGGGAGACGTCGATATCTCTTCGAAGCAGTGCTCAAAGTATAACTCGATGTTTCCGTCACTCGCAGAAATTGGGAACCGCGAGCAGGCTCTCGAAAAGAAGGGGCTGATATCACGGGTGTGTTTCGCATCAAAAATGGGCTCGAAGATCTCCACCGCTCTGTGTGGTGCAGCAATCGCGCGGTCATCGTCACAGTGTTGGCCTGCGAACTCCACGGATCCGCAGTCGACCCTCGCTGACTTGCATGAGCAGTGCACACTGGGAGCGCAGCGGTACTTGCGAGAGCTCAACACACTTGCTGAGGAGTGCCTTGGTTGGCGCTGTGCTGATCACGGTGACGAGAGCTTTGTGTCTTTCCAATACGAGGAGAGCCTGTTACTTCCGCAAAACCAAGATGACCTGCGCGTCCTGCGGCGTTTACATTGGCTGTCGGTTGCACTGCATCGCACAGTGAACAACCCAGCCATTGTGCCTCCGCCTCACCCAGTAAGCTGCATCTTGGAGAACGCGCCGATCTCAGCTAGTAATGTGACGGTCACCGACACGGAGGACATTGAACTAGAGCTGGGCACCGTTATTAGTTGTCTTCCACACAACCGCCTCTGTGTCGTGGGGGGTAGCGGCGGATCAGTGATGGTGTCGCACCCCGTGGCGCACCCTGAGGCGGTCCCCTACCAGTGCACGCTGGTGGACGGGCTGGTGTTTGTGTATATGAAGTCCGCTGCGCGCTTTATCCCGCTGTGGGCAATGCTACAGAGTACACTTTCCACGTGGTGTAAGGTACACTGGATCTGCGCCGTGCTCTCTGACCATGCGAGCATGGAATTAGCGGTGTTTGGTGGCAGTGCGTCGATCCATGCGGAGAACAGTGTTTCCTCCACGTTTTCCACCCAGCCACGGCATGGCGGTGCGACCTCGATGCGGCGTGGACACCGTGCTGATGCCCTGAGTTCCGCCACCACCTTTGATCTCACCGTTCACCGACCCATTACCGGGGGGCTTGGCATTCACCAGCCGTCTGAAGTCGCCGGTGGCAGTGCACTCTCTAGAAACAGCTCGCTCATGGCGAGCGGCCGCTACGATGTGGTGGGCCCTTTGGTCGCTTTATCAGCAAAACCACGGGTGGATTCATGTATTACCCAAACGTTGTCGCCAGGGACTGTGAGCCTGGTTGTGTCACCGACGCACCCGTTCATAGCCCCGGTAGAAGAGTGCAACGGGAAAACCTCACTTCTGCCCTACGCGAAGTCATTGAAATCGGTGCAAACCCTTTCAGAAAATCATCACTCGGAGTCGCAGGTGTCGGCATGGGGCTCAATGACCCAGAAGTCCTCACCAGAGAAGTCCCCTGGGGGCAATGACTTGAGCACGCTTGTTGTGGATGTGACCGCTGCCGGGGGCTCATTGGAGCCGCCGCAATCGTTCGTAGCAAGGCAAGCTGTGCCTTCGTATGTGCTGCGAGAGACGCAGGTGAGCGACGTCCTGGCTATAGACTCCGCCGCGACATCCAGTATCGGTGTGGCAACGAGTGATGGCTACCAGGATGCGAACTACACACCACCTGCGCGGCAGATTGGTGGCGTCGGCGAGAACGTGCGTGACAGCTTATCACGCTTCATGAACTTCTCCGCAACGGTCGTGCTGGAGTCTGCGGAGTCTGAGATCGCCTTGCGGAGTCATCGGTTTCGTGTCAATGGGTTCCCGATCGGCATTGGGGCTTTTGGCGCTGTTTACCGTGCACTGGATCTCGAGACCGGCACCATCGTTGCGGTGAAGCAGTCGCGGTATAACTTTCTCAAGGGGCGAGAGAACTTGAACCTCAACGAGCTCCAGATGTGGTCCATGCTACCTGTCCATCCGAATGTGATATCGTTTCACGGTGCATCGAAGGAGGAAGAGACGCAGCAACTCCTGCTAGTCCTCGAGTATGCCAGTGGCGGCAGCATCCTCACTATGTATCGTCAGTACCACCCCATGCCTGAACACCTCTTTTACCAACACGCGCACGGTATCGCGCTCGGTCTGAAGCACCTGCACGACCACAACGTAATTCACGGCGATGTGAAGCCGGAGAACGTACTCACTCGATCCGACGGCAGCATCGCAATCAGTGATTTTGGCTGCAGCAGGTTAATCCTGGAGACCCAGAGTCATGGCGCACTGGACGATGAAGGGGAAGGCGTGAAGGGTGGATCTGAAATCAAGAACCAGGGGGAGGCAGGAGGGAGGGCCGTTGGACGGAGCAAGGACGTGGGATGGAATTTGACCGGCACAGCTGCGTATATGGCCCCAGAGGTCATCATGAGTAAGCCAGACCTCAAATCGGATGTCTGGGCGTATGCGTGTACGCTTATTCAACTGTTCACTAATAAGAAGCCGTGGACTTACGTGGATAACCGTGATTACTACGAGCATGATTCGACACCGTTACTGTTCTATATAGCCAGTGAGAATGTGATTCCGTACAGTGAGGAGCAGATTCTCAGCACGCCACGGTGGATACAAAGTATCGCCTCCCGTGCATTTGATAGAGATGTGAGGCGGCGCTGTGGCATGTCAGAAGTTCTCTCGATACTTGCTGAGTATAGCTTTATCAACAACACGTAATGCGAGTGCTTATGCTCGCAGCATTTGTTCATTAATATAGAGTGTGCTATGAATGAGGAGGAGAGAGAGAATCAATCTGCCGAACTGTAGGGCTTTTACACACACACAAAAAAAGAGAACACTTAGTAACCAGCTAACGATGCGGTCTCTGAAATTCTATTATGTGTTAATGAGGATGAGAGTGGTGATCTTGAGTGTTGAGGAGCTAATACAATCGTTCAATCTTCAACGAGGGCCGAAAAAAAAATGGGTAATAGAAAAAAAGAACCAGACAGAGCGTACATCCGTTACACCCTCTACTCACCTTCACCTAAGTCCCCCTCCTGGTTCTTTAATTACCTTTTTTTGTTTCTCTCTCTGCGTTCCGTTGGCTCACTTACTCTTAATGAAGTAAGCGCGTTGTGTTCTCTCACTCTGGAATAGGGGAAGAGTACATCTCACTTTTTAGCAAAAAAAAACAATTATCCATGATGTGGTGAGTCCGTATGTTCTGTCGCGTGTGTCTTTAATAAAAAAAATATTTTTTACTGTGTATCTTCAGATGATATGTGGCAACTGCTTTATTATTAAGAAGATTATCCCTGAACCCTTCCTTTTTTGTTCGTCATTTCAATGATATATTTTACTTCAAATACGCCAGTAGAAGTATGGGCGAACAAAATAAATATCAACAACAACGACACACACCCACCCACCCACACACATAGACAGACGTAGTGTATTCTATGGACGTGGCGTACTTACATTGGAGGTGAAAAAAAAAAATAAAGCAAAGCATAAACGGAAGCCGGCCTGCAGAAGGTGTGCTACGGGCATAGTCTTCACCGTACGTTTCACTTCCATCTCTAATTTCTTTTTTTCTTGTTGTTACTAGAGGATATGCAGTTGCTGTTCCTCTCTTGACATTGGGCCCAGCGTTCGTGTTTTATTCGTTTTATGATGTGCCCCCTTTTTTCCTTTACATTTTTTGTTCGTATTGCAGTATGTCCTAATATTCCCCAGTAACCTCTTGGATGTTCCGTTGTTGTTGTTTTCCTTTTAAGTGCCCAGTGGGAATAATAATCGGAAAAGTTTGCTTTGCTATGATGAGGAGTGGCGGATTGTAAGGAGTTGACAACACATCAGTCCCTCTTTCGACGCCTCGGTACAGTATCTCTCTCCTTGCACTGTTCTGCTCATCTTGGCCGACAGAGCATTGATTTTTTTTATTGTCATCTTGCCAGGAGTGCGCATTAATGCTGCTCTATTAGTTCTCCCTTTCTCCCACCAATTGCAATAGTGATCAGAGATTGCCGCCCTTACAGTACTACAGAACTTTACAAGAACAGTCAAGTTCCGAGTGAAAACTAACTCACAGAACACATCATTTCTCCCCATTATTATTGTCCTTATTGGTTTCCATTCTTCATAATGGGACTCGAGATATTTGATGTGGATCCATTCACTCCCCATCCTGGCGCAGCTGTTGACGGACGGACGGTACAACGTGAGACAAACGGAGGATGGGTGACGTTGCGGTCCAAGCAACCGTTGACTGCTACGAACCACCAGTGGGCGATGCGAATTGTAGACCACGGAGAAGGAAATGATGGCTCTGGCCTGATGCTTGGTCTGCTTCCTCAGCTAAGCTCCCAGTCAACTAGCTTAATGGGGAGCAAGTATATCTCAGAATTAGGCGGCTGGTGCCTTTCACGCGCCGGGGACTCGTATGGAGCATGGAAGTGTGACAGGCTCTCCTTTTCTACCGGTTGTGTGGTGGAGTTCGACTGGGACGCTACGTCTGGCACGCTTCACATCGTGTGTGGAAAGAAGAAGGTGACTGGGCATATTCAAGCACTGTCAGAGGCGGACGCAGTATATCCTGCCTTTTCGATGTACTATGTGAATCAAAAGTTGACGTTTGTGTGATTGAGGTGTGTGTGCGTATATACATATATGTATCATTCGTATCCAATGTCTCTGACATTAGCTGCTCTGTGTGCTCCAAACACACACACACACATATACACACACCCTGCTTGCTGCACCCCCCTCAAAAAAAAAAATAGTGAA
This sequence comes from Ecitophya simulans, assembly GCA_027574965.2. Lineage (NCBI taxonomy): Eukaryota > Metazoa > Arthropoda > Insecta > Coleoptera > Staphylinidae > Ecitophya > Ecitophya simulans. Next base: position 4,160 of record JAODGE020030545.1, on the reverse strand, counting down.
CCCAGGACAATAAACCGAACTGTCATCTTTGCCCAAATGTGTCTACCTGCCTTTCTTTGTGAATTGCGCAGGCGAAACGATTGCAGAGCTCATTCTCTATAGCGTCACCACTTCGTATGCTGCACGTCTCTTCCTTTTTTTGTTGTTGTTTCGGTGTGCTGACCTTTCATTGCTACGGTTCTCCTCATTGTACTTCAAATAAGAGTCACACGTACATTATTATCATTGTTTGTCTGTCTTCTAGCAAGTACACACTGACGCACACGCACATACATACACATACTTACATTTTTGTCACGCAAACGATCCCCCTCCTCCCCCTCCCTCCCTCACAACCTGTCGCTGGTCACTAACCCACCAGTATGTGGGGTCGCTGCGACTCTAGAAACTCGTACTTTATTAGCATCAGGCAGTTACATCTCTTTATTATATATATATATTTATATTTGGGGCTGCTATTTACAACCTTCAGTATATGCTGCATAAACAGGCAACACACACCACCCCAACCGACGAGTGTGGCACCCGGAATAAAAACGTACATTTAGCCAGTACCAACCATAACCGAAGCAGTGCAGCTCCACCATCGCCATCCCTCTTCGCTGCTTGCAGTGCCAACAGATGTGTTCGCTTCGACAATCGCCGGAGTGGTAACACCAATGCGAGAACATCCTCATGCGGTGGTCTGACTGAGCACGCCAAAAGGAAGGACGTCGTCGATAAGCCAGACAATGGCAACACTTGTGAAAGTAGCAACGCGGCTGTACCGGACCACAATGTCCGTAGATCATTGAAGCGTGATGGGAACGTAATCCGCTTACCTACTATGTGCATCATAATGACTCTCATCGTTCTTGGTGTGCTTGTCACTGGGGTGGTCAGCTTCTTCCCTGCCTATATTACTGGATCCAGGGAGGCCACCTACGCTGCGAGTGTGGTCCGCCATCAGGTTGGGGTGTCTAGAGCCTCCACGTACATGAATATAGTCTCCGGTATGTCACACCCGCTGCTGTGGCGCAAGAACTTTACTCCGGCACTGCGCAGTCACCCACTTCATCAGGGTGCTGACATGCAGTGCAATACGTCCGATGATGGAGAGTGCATCTTCAGTGAGCCAGCTGTTGACTCTGTGGCCGCCGCAGATAGCAACGTTGCGCTGGGCATACCGCGTTATGAGCACCCCTTCTCCCCGCGCTGGACAGACGTGTACACCTCACTGGACATGGACAATCACAGCGCAGCCTTCGTGGTGGCAATGAAGACCCACCACGCCTTCATCGCCCACTTCTTCGCGGTTGCGGATAGCTGCCTCCAGCAGAGCGGGCGCTACATCTTGCTGGACGTCAAGGCGAAGATGGTGGTGCAGTGCTCATGGAATGCGTCGCTGCAGTTGGACGCACGGGGACTCCCTGACAACATGGAGGACCCCCTTATGGCTGCCGCACTGAGGCACCTGAAAGAGCATGCGAACCAGACGCTGGCAGATCTGGACCCCGAGAAGCAAACCCAGTACCGCTTCACGTCTGGGAGGAGGGGCACCTGCCTCATCGAGGTGCGTCCGGTTGTGTTGCTCAACCAGAGGAGACTCATTGCGGTGACGGTGACTGTTGACAAGGAGTACCAGTCCTCCACGGAGCGGCGCAGTGTGTACTTATGCTTGGGCACCCTGCAGCTGCTGATGCTGCTCTTGATACTGGTGTACTACAGCATGTCGCGTATTAGCATCTCCCTCGCCCACGTCACACTGGCGCTTCAGTACAGTTCGAACTTACAGTTTAGCTTTTTCTCGGACCTCTTTGATCACTACTCCCCAGTGAAAGAGCTCATGCAAATACAGAGCCTCTTTGCGCAACTGCAGGAGCGACTGATGACTCTCAAGAGCAACCTGCCAAGGTCTGTGCTGATATCATCTTCCTCAGCAGACTTCCCTGATGTTGGTGAAGGGGCTAGTAGGACCTCGAACAGTGACCAGGTCATATCCGGCGTTACCGCCTCCGCGATCAGCTTCTGGGCCTCGGCGAGGCAGCAGCTTGGGTGGCACGACTCCGAGCGTGTGTTCACGTGCTGGAGGGACTCTCTGCAGCTGGACACGAAAGTATTCAACGAGGAGGTCAACTCTCTCTCCCGCTGCTACTGCACTGGAGTCTTTGTATTCTGTCACACTGCAGTGAAGAAATTTGATCCTCCCATGTGGAACGCCTTCATTGAGATTGCCCACTCGGCTGCCGCTGACAACAACGGATGTGTGGAGTTCCTTCGCCCTGATCGAGCCCTCATTACCTTTGGCACCCATCTGCCTATGCTTATGCACGCCGCCATCGGCAGCAAGTGCGCGCTGGATATGTGGAAACGATTCTCACCGAAGCAGCGGGACGAGGTCTGCATCATCGTGGACTCACGTGACTTCCTCTTCGGCACATATGGGGCTCAAAACGGGCGGAAGAGTCGTGGGATTGCCGACGTGATGCACATCAAGCACCTCTTCACCTTCCTGCAGAAATGGTCGGTCAAGAGTGTCGTGGCGACCCAAGCCACCGCCAGCCACTTGGTTGAGCACTCCACGATTCCGGTGGAGGCGGTGAGGCTGAGCCACTATAAGTTGCCATTTTTCCTCTTCGAGCTGCGCGATGTCACATACGAGAACGCCGACGTCGCAGCGCTTACATTGACGGCGAGGCACTTCCGCACGGCCTTCCGGTACAGATATCAAGGACGGTATCGCGCCGCAGTGCGTGTATATCGGAAGATTGGCCACCACGATCCTACTGCAAAGCGGCTGATGGCGTGGTGTGAAAAGCAAATCCGGCGGAGTAGTACAGAACCTGACATTACCAAGTGCCCAGAGGCCACACTGGTCCTGCTACCGCATCTGCAGCGCATGAGCCAGTCACGCCCATTCCTGAAGGCCATTGGCGAGTATTTGATTCAGCTCGGCGCGGCCGGGAGCTTGCACACCGGCGGCCAGATTTCCCCATTCATGCCTGAGAGTCAAGCAAAGAACCCCCAGCGGCCACTACACGTGCACTACAGTCAGTGCAGCGGCGGCAACGCTGTGCATGACATTGACGTCCGACTGGAACAGGGGCCCCCTGGACTGTCATCTATAACCGAAGCGGGGACCACCACGCAGAGCTGGGGCAACAACGAGGAGGCCGCTGGCAATGGACTGACTGATGCTGACATGAACAGCGAGGCGCTGTTTGAGTGGATCGACGTGCTCTCATCCGACTCGGGCGACGACGCACCAGAATGCACGCGGGAATGCACGAGCAGCCACAATTTCCACGACCTTGAGCCTCCAGTGGACCGCTCCTCGGTGCCGCTCGTCTTCGTGGACGACAAGGGGACCCAGTGGACGCGCTCTGTGCTCCCGTTCAGCACCGGTGCTTTTAGCAGCGTCTACTTGGGTATGTCTGACGATGGCACACAGGTGGCGATCAAGTGCATCCCGCGGCGGCGGCGCGACATTAGGGAGGCTGATATACAAGCGGAAATGCGGATCATCTCGCGCCTTGAGCACGCGAGTGTTGTGAAGTACATCTCGTGCAGCATGACACCCTCGCATTTCGCCATCATTATGGAGTATGTCCCTGGCGGATCGCTACTGGGGGCCACCCAATACCTGGGAACTCTCGATGACACAATGCTACGACGCTACTTTATTAGTGTGCTTTCAGGGCTCGTATACCTGCACACCAAAGGAATCGTACACTGCGACATCAAGCCACACAACATGCTCCTGGGCATGGATGGCATCTGCAAACTCTCGGACTTCGGCTCCACACTTTTTGAGGCGGCGGATGTGGCGGGCACCTCGACAGAGGAGGGGGCACTTCGCGGGACGGCCCTGTATATGGCCCCTGAGGTGGCGCGTGGGGAAGGGTGCACGCCCCAGTCGGACATCTACTCACTTGGTATTTCGCTGCTGCAGATGCTGCTTGGGCGTTTGCCGTGGAAATGGGCCCCTGCGGAGGCGGCGACGAGAGATGACGTGATGTTGCGGTCGTTGTTCCGCAACGACGTGCGGTTTGTGCAGCGTCTCGGTCGCGGCGAGGTGGTGCCTGACATTCCGGAGTCGCTCAACACGGAGGTGTACAGCTTCGCGAAGGCGTGCTGCAACGATGACCCCACCAAGCGCCCGAGCGCTCAGGAGCTACTCT
>JAODGE020030536.1:0-18525 GCA_027574965.2 Ecitophya simulans | reverse complement strand
AATATCTTGATTCGTTTTGCATATTTCTAACATTTTGTTCTAGATAAAAATGCACTACTTTAAATAATAAATTTAAATTTGTAATAACAAAAACTCTATAAAATTCATTTTTATCAACTAAAAAACATCTTACTTATTGTTAGAATTTATTACTCCATCGATTTGTATATCAGAAATACGGTCATCTTAATAAGTAGTAATTGGTCAAGTTTTCTATTTGCAATGTTTATCAGCTAATTATTTTTTCTTGATATGGTAAATTTTAAAACAATAGAACGCACATTGTGTAAAATTTAAACAGTTATTAATTACTATATAATTTACACATAAAACTCTGTAATGTATTGCAAACATTAATAATTTAAGGTAAAAAGTATTTGTATAAACTTTAAGTCTTACTTTTTATTATTATTTTCACAGTTGGTTTGCATAATACTTCAATATCAAAAATAACAAATATTTGTAAATGCAATCAGTTTAAGGAACATTTATTTACACATTGTTTGGTTGAATATCTTAATTAGTTTATCCTAGGTAAAAGTGCTACATCTTGAAAAATTAATAAGTTTTTACTTATAATAACAACAAATCTATCAAATGTTTACGAAATAAAAAAACATTTTATTTCGAATTTATTACATCATCGAATTGTATTTTTTAGTGTAATGTTGTTGTTTTATTTAGTGTCAGTGATTAAACTTTTTCGTAACAGGTCCAGTGGAATCCAGGCCCGCAAGTCTCGACGCCGATCAATTACCAATCCGGGCTGCTGAGTCCCGGCTACACCGGAGCGACGTATTCGTTCACGGCGGACTTTCGCCCGCCCCCGCCCGTCGGCGAGCCGGCGCCGGCGTTCAAGGCGTTCTCGCCGTCCTCGTCGGCGTCGCACGCCGCCCGCCGAAAGCCGGCGGCGCACGTCGCGCCCGCCTTCTACGACTCCGGCGGCGGCGGCGGCGGCGGCGGCGACGCGTTCGACGCCGCCGACAAGCCGAACGTCTGCCGCATCTGCGGCAAGTCGTACGCCCGCCCCAGCACGCTCAAGACCCACCTGCGCACGCACAGCGGCGAGAAGCCCTACCGCTGCGCCGACTGCAACAAGTCCTTCTCGCAGGCGGCGAACCTCACCGCGCACGTGCGCACGCACAGCGGCGAGAAGCCCTTCCGGTGTCCGGTGTGCGACAGGCGCTTCTCGCAGTCGTCGTCGGTGACGACGCACATGCGCACGCACAGCGGCGAGCGCCCTTATCGCTGCCGCCTCTGCAGGAAGGCCTTCTCCGACAGCAGCACGCTCACCAAGCACCTGCGCATCCACTCCGGCGAGAAGCCCTACGAGTGCAAGCTGTGCCTGCTGCGCTTCTCGCAGAGCGGCAACCTCAACCGGCACATGCGCGTGCACGGCAACGGCGGCGGCGGCGGCGGCCTCCTTCCGCCATGACAGTTCGTCCTTTCCGCACGCGCCGGTCGACGCGACTCGTCCTAGAAGGCTAAGAAATATAGAAACATATTGCCGTTAAATTTGGCGTTTGGTTCATATTAATTTAAACCTATTTGGGTAAATAGTTTTTCAGTCACCAATTTTGAAATGTTTTTCTGAAAATCACCAACTTTAACTTTTAACGTGTCTCAAAGTATTTTTTCAACATATTTTAAACAACTACATTTAAAACTGCATGTAAAATTTCTGCACCGTTCAAGCTTTAGTCAGTTTATTTTGGTATAACAAAATTCTTAAAAGTTATTAACAGAAATTCGACACATTCCTATTATTATTATTTTTATCACAAATAATTTTTCTTGCTTTGGCGTTTGTTTTTAGCTCAAAAAAAACAACTAAACATTAATTTGAAATTAATTATTCATAAAGAAAATTTGATTGGCTTTGTGTTGATATTATGATAGAGCTATTTGGCTAAGCAACATCTTTAGTAATTATTTTTTAACAACTTTCTGAAAAATTACAACTTTTACTAAATTGAATCAGTTTATTTCTTTAAAAAAAGTTATTAACAAAAACTCGACACACAACGAATCGTAGTAATTTGGAAACGATAATAATTTAAATACATTTCTAGTCATATATATTAATATTTAACAGCAAATCAAAAACAACTAGTCAAATATTGTGTAATCAATGTAAATATAACTATAATTCATCTATTCCCATTTACATGTCTGTATATAAGGAAATAAATTATTTTGTAAATTAATCACAACAAACTGGACTGACTTTTTTAACCCCTCGTAACATATCAATTGTCTAACAATTAACTTTAAATGAATTACTTACATAAAAACTTTGCAATTTTNATAAATCTAATCAGTTTTCGATTTTCTATTTGGTTAAATAATTCTTCAGTAATTAATTCTTGAACTAATTTATAAGAAATGTTAAACTTTATCTTTCAGCGTACCTTACAAAATCAAATTAAAATAAATTAAATAAATTAAACAAATTAAATAAATTAATTTGTCCATTAATCACGTCAAACTAAACTGAATCTCTTCGCTTGTCTTGCCCCGAGTTTCAGGCACTTTGAACAGGGTGAACAAAACGGCCCCGACGTTGAACGCCCCGAAGATGGCAAAGGTGCACCCTTCCCCGAGGGCGTTGCACAAAATGGGAAACACGGACGTCACGCAGAAGACTAACAGCCAGTTGAAGGTCGTCGCTATCGAAGCGCCGACGGATTTAAACTCCGGACTGAAGATCTCGCCCATCATGAGCCACGGCAACGGGCCGTAACCGGCGCAGTAGGCGAGAAAGAACAGCACCAACGAGACGAGCGGAAGCAGTCCGGGTAGGAGTGGCTTGGCGAGGAAATAGGCGGCGAGGAGGAACAAGCTCAGTGCCATTCCAATCGCCGAGACGAGCAGATACATTCGTCGATTGAATCGCTCGATGATCGACGCGGAAATCACCGAGATGATCAATTGACACGCCGTGACAATCACCGTGCTGACGTTCGGCGTGAGGGCGCTGCCCGCGGCTGAGAAAATGCCGCCGGTGTAGAAGATGACGGCGTTGACGCCGCTCAGCTGCTGGAAACTGACCAAGCCCAACCCGACGACGACGGCCCTCATGTTGTTCGGTTGGGACAGCTGGTGACACAATCCAGAGCCATGCGACGTCGCATCATCGACATCCGGATTGGCGCGCGTATCGGACTCCAGACTGATCCCGGGCACAAACAGCAGTCCGACGAAGTACATCCCAGGCAACGCTATCATGTAGTAGGAAAGCTCCGCCCACTGGACCCACCCGCCGATCAGGTTCACGAGCAGAATGCCGAAGCAGAACGACACTTGGAAGAAACTGCCGAGGATGCCGCGGATGGACACCGAAGCGATCGAGCTGACGTAGATCGGCACGCAGACGCACACGGCGCCCGTGGCCACGCCTCCGACGAAACGCCCCAGCAGGATCGTCGCCAGCGCGTGGTACATTGTCCCCGCCCAGCCGACGACGAAAAGGGCGGAGATCGCGACGAACTCCAACTTGATGCCGATGCGTTTCGCGATGTAGCCGGCCGGCAGCGCGCCGAAGATCGCGCCGATGGCGACGACTGAGCCGATCAGGCCCGCCTCCTGGTTGGTGACGTAAAACGTGGGCGTGGTTTCGTTTTGTGGCTTAGTTGTTATATGAGGCAGGACCGATGACGTCCATGCGAGGACTGTACCGGCGCAGACGCAGCCGAACGAAACTGTATTGCAATATTGTCACGGTTATTTATCATGGCTAGGCAGAATTATTTCATTAATAATGTAATAAGTTGCATACCTATTATACTAACAGCGTATTGTTTACTAATAGACAGGTTTTCTTGTTTCTTTGCACTCTTGACGTCGTTCGCCATTTGGAAATTGTTCAGTCGCTCTTCAGATGGGATTCTTTGCATTTTCTCACTACCAATTGTTTTAATTTAGTTATTGCACAAATTGTTGAGACGGTCCCCCATTAAAATTGATTTTGATTGTGATTGAGTTGAGAGGCTTTTTATAAGTTGGTATCAATCTTATCAGATTTCTGGGTTATCATTGATTGTTTTAATTGGCCTTGACTCGAATTAAGCCAAGAAAAAATCGTATTGTTTTAGTATTTGTTTAAACAATTGACCCTATTACGTTAAATAATAGAATAAACTTGTAATTGGAATTGTTTGAAATTATATCGATATGTTGAAATTTGGTTATGTTTATATTTTGCGTTATAAGTTTGAAACTAATTAGACGATTGGTGGGAGTAGAATATAGAAAAATAACAATAAAATCAAATAATATAGAGTTGAATGACACTGTTTTGGGTGGCATATTGTAAAGCTCAATGTTTACAGCTCCAATCCAGAAATACCGCGGAAAATGCTAGAAAGTTGCAGTTTGTTGTTAAACAATATCTCGAGAAATATTAAAACTAGACAGAATTGGTTAGTGCCATTCGAATCGATTAAAGTAGTTTAATTTGATTTTTATATTTTGCCATTTTTGGCAAAAATGCAAATAGAAACCCCTTTGCACCTTTGTCAAAAATCGAATGCAATGTTAATATTTTTAAACACTAACTACATTCCCTATCACTATTAACATTAGACAAAACTGCTGAGTGCCCTTCGAATCTACGTTCAATTCTGCGTCGATTAAGCTAGTTTAATTAGATTTTTAAATTTTGCAATTTTTTGAAAAAGAGAGAAGAGGTACCTCTTCTCACATTTGCCAAAAATCGAATGCAATGTTAAATTAGCGGAACATTATCTCAACTAATGTTAACTCTAGACAAAATTGCTTAGTACCATTTGAATCTACGTTCAATTCTTTGTCGATTTAGCTAGTTTAATTTGATTTGTAATTTTTGCAATTTTTTGAAAAAGAGAGAAGAGGTACCTCTTCTCTCATTCGCCAAAAATCGAATGCAATGTTAAATTAGCGGAACATTATCTTAACTAATTTCAACTCTAGACAAAGTTGCTTACAATTAGTACCAATCGAATCTACGTTCAGAATCATCTTGATGTCGTTATGTATGCCACCACAGTTACGTTGACAATTCAAATAATCGGTTGTTTTGTCATATCACCACCATAGACAGTTTTCAGGAAAATTAGAAAATGACTGAAACGATTGCAATGCCGAAAATGATTCCCGGATGCACGTTATCTCCACATTTTACAAGCCATTCGATTGTCATGTTTTTCGTAGCCCTCGCAGTAATCACAATGATTGTGAAACTGTTTGTTTTTCGTTACGTCCTGCAGTAAGTTACTTTTTTTAGTTAAGAAAAAAATAGATTACTTTAATATGTATTTCAGAAGAGGACAACGCAGATTTGAACAACTAAAAGCCACCGGTAACGTCCTAGAATCAACTGAACGTCGCTCAAATATGTTTGCACCAAGAAAATCCATCATGTTTTAGAGCTTTCTGTTGGGTTTTCCGCCAAGTTTTTTTTATTTTATTGTCTTGTTTAATAAATAATTTTTTTACTTACGTAAAATAATACTTTTTTTATACAGGAAGGGTTTTTTTCACTGCTAAAACGTGCGTGGCGCATGCGCATCAAATATTTCTGTTAATCTTATGTTTTGTCTAAGAGGTCTAGCACAGACGGGTGACTTAAAAATAACTAAAGCACTTAACCGAAGCATAGATTGTCCTAAAATTGATTCGATAAATATAGCATCCGCTAGTTATGTGGGATAGTAAACGCTCGTCAAGTTGGTTGCATAAAACACGTACAATTCGAGCACGTCTAGGGAACAGTCTGGTTATTTCTACACTGTGCCAGTGCGCTAGTTATGCGGTGACAGCAGTGAGATAATTCGATTAACCTAATAAAATTTCCACTAGTCACCCGACTTGCCTCACGGAGGAGTACGGAGCGCAAGCGAACACGTTAGCGCGTGATTGTTGAATGAAAATGTGGCTCGAAGAGGCGGAGGAGCTGTTCAAGGGCTACCTGCCCTACTACCTGCTGGTCTTCCTGCCGATTTTCATCATCGTGTCGCCAGCGAACCCGGTCGCGGCGTCGCACGAGTTCCCCGTGTGTCGGATGCAACACTACGACCTGCACGGGGTCGCGCACGGTAAATACGAGCACTTTTCAGATACACGCGATTCTTATGTGGCCAATAAAGCGGCAGACGAAAGTCGCGCGAGCGTATTGAGTCGTGTTTTCTTGGTGCAGGCTGCCGAAGTGCAATGATCAACCTGGAGATCCGATCCATAAACAGCTGGTCCACGTCCAGGCACTGCGTGGCCGCCAGGCTGCAGGAGCTCACGTTGGAGCACTTCAGAAACATCCGCAGTAAGGCTGGCGCACTGCTGGTCATCATACCCGAGGACCTGTCGACGTTGTCCAAAGACGAGCAGGAGCATTTGTTGCTGCTGGAGAACGCAATGTTGGTGCAGGAGATCACAATCCCCGTGTACTTCGCCACGTCCTCGCCGGAGATAGACCGCATCGTGAATGAGGTGGCTGCGAGTTCGGTGGCGGACGACAAGAGCAAGTCTGCGCTGGACGTGATGCTGTCTTCGGTGGCTGCGAGCGGGTACCAGATCGTGATCAATCCGAAAACGCCGTCGGTCAGGAGCGACGTGAAGATCGCCACCGTCCAGGGCAATCTGGTGGGGTACGGCGTCGATGGCAAAGTGCCGACGATCGCGGTGGTCGCCTACTACGACAGTTACGGCGTTGCTCCCGACCTGTCCTACGGCGCCGATTCGAACGCCTCCGGCGTGGCGATCCTGTTGGAATTGGTGCGCCTGTTCGCCGCGTTGTACGACGACCCGAAGACGCACGGCACGCACAACATCGTCTTTCTGCTGTCCGGCGGCGGCAAGCTGAACTTCCAGGGCAGCAAAAAGTGGTTGGAAGACCAGCTGGATTCGCTGGACGGGTCCATCATTCAGGTGCGACCGAACGGTCGGTGTGTCGACGGCGTTACAATGTGAACGATTTTCAGGAAGCCTCCTACGTCTTGTGTTTGGACGCGATGGCCGCCAACGACGCCTTGTATATGCACGTCTCGAAGCCGCCCCGAGAAGGCTCTCCGGCGTCGAACCTCTTCAAAAATCTGAAAACCGCCGCCGAACGTGCGCAGCACGACAAGCCCGTCGAGGGCGTGCACAAGAAAATCAATCTGGCCGACGACCTGCTCGCGTGGGAGCACGAACGGTACAGCATTCGGCGGCTGCCGGCGTTCACGTTGTCCTCGCTCAAGTCGCACAAAGCCATGCAGCGCGGCACGATTTCAGACACGCGCCGCAACTTCGACATGCACCTGCTGGTGCAGCACGCGCAGATCGTCGCCGACGCGCTGGCGCGTAGCATTTACAACACGTCGGGATCGGTGTTCGGCGAATCCTTGGTGAGTTTGCTGCGGAAAGTCGCGTTTTACCGTAACGACGTTCGATGACATCCTCGCAGAAAGTGGAAAAGTCCGCGCTGGAAGCGTGGATGAATCACCTAAGCGCCCAACCGCGCGCCGCGCAGCTTCTCAGCAACAAGGACAACTCGCTGGTGCATCTGCTAAAGGACACGTTCGCGAAATACCTGCGAGACGTCAAGGTCACGCACGCGGTGCCCGACAAACGCGATCCCGACTTCGTCTTCTACGACGTCACCAAAGGCACGATGAATATTTACAGGTGGGTTGGCTTTTATCTTTGGCTTCACGGACGCCGCGCAACACTAACCGACTCCTTTTGTTGTGCAGCGTAAAACCGGCCTTCTTCGATCTCATCCTAACGATCGGCATCATCGCGTATCTGGTGACGATCTACTTCGCCATCCAGAACTTCCCGCACGTGTACAGCATGGCGTGCAACGTCACCAAAAAGCACAAGGCCAATTAGCCGCCGAACGTACCGCCCTAGTTGCCAAAATGTACAAACGTCGTGCGCGTGTCGTAATGTTCTAGTTATAGCCGAATTTTGTTTTCGATTTTTACCACTTATCATTTACTTCATCAACGAGTTTCTACAAAAATGTTTAATTATTTAACTGCCTTCAGTCAGTACACGAGGCTGATAATAAAGAAGCGATTTTTGTTAGTATGCGCGGTGATGTTTCGTTGTCGATAAACGCACCGAAGTAAAGCAATATTATGATGATTAGTCGTAACCAAACGGATAAAGCCGGTGGCTAAAATAAGCACAAGAGTTTCTTCAGATTCTTGTCATGTGGTATAAAATTGGCCCATGCATCTATCACAGCGTTTGGTGGCCCTGTTTGCCGCTGTGGCTTGTAGAGCGGGATTGGTTTGGCGATTGATAAACTCCTGCAAGATCCGTTTCGTAAGAAACACGATCAGTTTGTTTACCAGCTCCGCCATGGAGAACGTGCTCAAGATGATTGCCTTTTCGATCCACTTCACGACCAAATTAAATTTGTTTCTGCAATCTTGCGGAAGTTTATCGGACACACCCATCCTGTAAAATTGCACGATGTATTCCATTATCCTTATGGGTAATTGCGCTCCGGGATACAAGTCGGACAGAGAGCGATATAAATCATTCGTTGCGAAGCCGATTTTCTCCATGACTTTGCCCAGGATGATGATGAGCTCGCGTTGAATGTACGTGTGGAAATACGATAGCATGCTCTGGAGTTTCTCCCAGAAGTTCGCCCCCGGTTCGAGCATCTTCTGTACAATCGGCGCGACGGATTGGTACACGCGGAAGGCGTCTTCGAAAAAGGTGGCGTTCGACTTGGCGGCTTTGATCGGCGAGACCATGTTCTTGGACACGGCAGCTTCCGCAGGTATGGAGGAGAGGGTGTCGACGCGTTGCACCTTTGATAAATTGCCAAATTCTTGCACGTTCATTTCCACCCCGTTGAAGACGATCTGGCCGTTATCGACGCTGAAGCGCACCCCGTTGCGACTCATGATTTGGGTGTCGCGCGTCAACACGCTAATGACCTCTTGCACGTTGTCCAAGTTGCGAACGTATCTGATGACTTCCGCGTTACCGGTCGGGGCGCTTCCGGTGCGCTCGATCGTCGCCTCCACCAGTCGCTGGAACGTCTTGCGCTGACGGTTGCTCGACAACGAGTCCAGCACGTCGTTGATCGTGCTCGTTTGCGCGTTGCGCACGATCGTGCCGGCCATCTGCACGTTGTACACCGCGTGGCCGAAGAACAGGATGCTGGAAGTGAGCTGCACCAGCGCCAGCGTGTTGGGCTTGCCGTCCTCGGCCCACTGCGCGATGACGTCGTACGCGGAGTTGCCCACCGCCGCGCCGCTGGCGGCCACGTTCGCGATGGTGATGCCGTTCACGACGGCGCGCGCCGCCAAGGTGACGTTGACGCCGCTCTTGGCGGCGTACGCCAGCGCGAACGTCGCGCCGGCGATGGTGAAGCCCAACGAGCCGGCGATGATGTTGAAGTAGGCGCCGCGCGCCTCCGCCTCGCGCATGCTCATCGACTGCTTGTATTTCATGCGATCGGCGATGGTGATGCTGCTGCGCACGATGCCGTACACGCCGACGGTGATGCCGGTGCCGGTCAACACGAACGGAAGGAACGGCACGCTCGCCAGCGCCGCGGCGAACGTCGCCGCGACGCCGACGCCGGCCGCGATGCCTCCGACGACGGTGACGCCGATGTCGAAGCCTTTCAGAATGGCGACGCCGATGCCGCACTCCGGCGACGGGCAGATCTCCAGGTGCACTTTGCCGCGATAGTCGCACGAGTATTTGCCGTCCTTCGGCGCGATCAGCATCACGGCGGGATACTTGTTGTTCTCGAGGAAGTCCTCCCAACTCTCGTACGTGCGCCCGCTGTGATCGATGAATATGCGGCACGGCGTCTTGTCCGCCGGACAGTTGAAGCATTTGCGTATGCCGAACAACGGCAACGCGTTGAAGTCCAGCAGGGGTTGATACTCTTTGTCTTTCGCCCACTTCTTGTGCTTCGCTTCGGGCAACGGGGTGATGCAGACGCGCATGAAGCTGATGTACAACTTTTGATCGCTGTCGCCCAGTTCTAGAGACATGCCCACCAATTACTAACGAACGCGGCACGCCATATGTTATCGTTACTTTTCGCTTCCTCGACGACTTTGTTGAAAGTCTTTTCGATCTGCTCCTGTTGTTGCTTCTCGTATGTGCCGTCCTCATTGGGCGGCGGGCCGAAATGCGCGAAAGCGATTTTCGCCTTCAACTGCTCGCCTTCGTCCTTGTCGAGCTGGAAACAGTCGAAGTCGCGATCTCCTAGTTGGTCGCACAACACCTGCTGATAGGCAGCCGGCCTACGAACACCCAGTAACTACAAATTTCTTAAAAAAAAAAAAAACGCGGGACCTACCCAAAGTTAGTTGCTTCGTCCTCTCCCAAAATGGACTCCAATTCGTAAAATTTGTGCGCGTTTCGGTAAGCTTTCTCAAGGTCGGACAGGCTGGCGCTGTCTTCCAACACCGAGTGGAGGATGATCGTCTGCCCGATGGGCAGGAACATAAAGAGTGCGCTTTTGCGTGCGTCCAAAATCATCTCGATCTTCTTCACGCCGAAAGCCCTCTGGAGCGAGAGAATCAGGCTGCGGTTGCGCTTCGCGTCGCTGACGTCCCAAGGCAGGAAAATCATTTGTTCCTCGAAGAACAGCTTTTTGATCCGATGAATTATACCGTCCAACTTTGATCCCGGCATGTAAAAGTACAACAATAACAGTTTCCGCTACAAAAATATAATAATTACATAACCGCTTAGCAGTTAGAAAGCGTCTAATTACGAACTGGTGACTGACAACATTCTTCGACAATGTCGTGTAACGAACGCTTTGGTACGTACGGTGCCAAGAGTCTGGTGTTATCGCCAAGATAACCATCGATTGCAGCGATTTCGTGCAGATCTGTAATACAATCGTCAGGTTTTGCTGTTCGTTTTGAAGAAGACATTAATTCTCTATCAATTTACCGGTAATTTCGTTGGTTTCTTGGAAATCCGTGAAGAAATGTTCCAACGCATCGACCAAACCCGACATCTCCGTATACATGTCCGAGCTGGTGATCTTCGTGAAAATCCTCGGCGTCGGCATGCCGCTCTTCTCGTCCGCCGCGAAGAAGAAGACGCCGCCCTCTTCGCTGGTCACGGCTTCCTCCACAATCTCCTGCTCGAAATACCTCCGGCAGGCGGTCTTCAGCGCCTTGTGGTGACGCTCGTTCGAAATGTTCCACAAGACGGGTATCAATATCGCCTTGTATTTCTTCAAGATGCCGCATTCGAGGAAGAAGTTGAATTGTTGTGACAACTTGCTGCCCTCTTTGTACATGTAGAGCATCAAGATCTTCCGCTTCAAGTCGACGTCGGCAATTATTTATTTATTCGCGTAAAATGGTTATCGATAGTTACCAAATGGTGCACTGGCTGGTTCATTGCTAACTCCACCGCAGTCTTCAGAGGCAAATATTCGTACTCATCAGTTGACAAAAAAAATTCTTTTGCACATTGTTCCACTTTGACATCTAATTGCACAATCCGAATTTTAAATGTTAATAAATTCATTAATAATTATGCTAGGTGTGTGTTTACCATTAGTTATCATAAGGTCTTCTTGGAAAGAGCATTGAATCTGGAAGAGCTTATACAAAATGTCCTGCTGGGCAGTTTTCTGGACATCAATCTCAATCAACTGATGCACATCATGGCTTTCAATGCGAATCACAAACAAGGCATTCTTCAGTTCGTCAGGCTTATCCTGTATAAAATTTGAGAATTCCAATGCCAGGTTGTCATTGTTGGATACATGAATGACAAAATCCGATTTGAACAAGTTGTTAACATCTGCATTCAACAAGATGTTGAAGAAGTTGTCGCCATCATCGAAGAGTGTGTTGCAGAGATAGAGTAGCAGCAGCTTGTCCTGTTTCACAATTACATCAATTACACAATGTTATTCATGGGCAACATTAAGTTCTACGTACGTTACGTAACGATTCGGCAATGGATTCGTTGTAGGTCTCAATGAAAGTGATATCTGCCGCATTATTTGAGACTTTGGCGAGATTTTGCCGAAGCGCGATTGGTCCACAACTCATGATGTTGGACGTTAGTTCTGGCCGTCCGACAATCGACTGTAATGGGCGTAAACGGTACGAAACTAAATAAACGTGGCACGCAATTCGTTATAGAGAACAGGAAACCACATAGCGCACAATTGTCAGCTTGACCTTTGTTTATGCGAAGGTCAGGTTACACTAGTAACGAGTGTATGCATTTTTTTTGTACATTCCGGCGATAAGATACGATGCGCTAATGTGTGGGACTTACATGTTGATGCTGACTATATCAGTTATTTAAGGCACTGATTTGATTGTTACTGATGTTAAAAACGCACACAACCACGAAGTAAAATAAAACTATAAAACCGTACCATCACTATGCCGCGTTACTTCAGCGACTGCGCGACATTCTCAAGATGCGGTAAGACCGGCAAGACAAACAAAATGGCAGACCGGCGTTGAATATTGAGTGGTGCCAACTCAAATTGCTGTTTGCAAGTATATCCATTTGTAGTAGTGTCAAGTAGAAGGAATGAGTTTCGTGTTACTCTCCAGTATTAAACATACAGCTTAAAACATCTACCGTTAGATGTCGCATAATGTACGAAATAGAAGAATTATATGAATTTGGAAACGTCCGCAAGTCATGCAGTTGTTGTTTAGTTTTGCATTGATTATGTTTTTGCGATTGGGATTAAGTAACAACTAATTTTGTTTTACACAAATGCATTATCTTGCAATTCGTGGCCCAGAAAAGTTTGTCTTAGACATTAACTGAGTACTGGCTAATAACGGAGTACTGTACTCTTTTTATTTTATTCTCTCTCCTAATAATAATTAGGTAAAACTTGCAAAAGCATGATCTGAGCGTGGTAATTCATCAGAAACATACTACCCACTTAACAGAACTACCCCACCCCCCGCTAGAGTTTAAATATATGATCCGGTATCTGGTTCATCTAGTTATCTAAATATTTAAATATCTCGTCCTAACATTCTATGATCTTGTTTCCGTTTCTGAACGTATGTTCCAAATAACGTAAATTGATTAATTCAAGTGAAACACGTTTGGAACTTTGGAAAGCTGCCATTGGCGATCACCGAATCCAAGGCAAGTTAAGTAATGAGAAGAAACATCCGGTTTTCTGTTGTAGCAATAACTTTAAACACCGAATGGCACAACTAACGAACGCAAATAAATATAACACACGCATTTTGCACATCGCGCATGTTCCGTAGAGATTCTGAACTCGGAGTTAAATATATCGAATGAAATTCGAATAAATCAAGTGTTTATTTACGTGGCTCGCGTATCTAGTAGGTGTTCGATGTTAGCCAAACAGTTTGTCGTAAACGCCAGTCGAACATGCCGCAAAACGATCAATAGGCGACATACGCAGCGATTGTCAGTGCGAGAAAAAGTTTCGTCCGCGGCCAACGGCTTGACGGCCCATTATTTCCTAGCAAGTGACGGAATAATTTAAATTGTTTTTGCCGCCGTCCTTGTAATCCAAGCCGGCCGAGGCAAGCAGAAAACAACGCAAAATTAAACAAAAGTCGTTTAGTTCACCCGATCATTTGCCACACGTTTTTTGGTGCGACTCTTAAAATTTATATTCTAAAGTTGAAAAAATGCGAGAAATTGTGCACATTCAAGCGGGACAATGTGGAAATCAAATTGGCGCAAAGGTGAGTGCGACGCGCAGGGGGAGGGGGCGGGGGCGGTGGTGGTAATCGGTGGTGTGTCGGCAGTTTTGGGAGGTGATCTCGGACGAGCACGGCATCGACCCCACCGGCACCTACCACGGCGACTCGGACCTGCAGCTGGAGCGCATCAACGTCTACTACAATGAGGCGACCGGCGGAAAGTACGTGCCGCGCGCGGTGCTCGTCGACCTCGAGCCGGGCACGATGGACTCGGTGCGCTCGGGGCCCTTCGGGCAGATCTTCCGGCCGGACAACTTCGTCTTCGGGCAGTCGGGCGCCGGCAACAACTGGGCGAAGGGCCACTACACCGAGGGCGCCGAGCTGGTCGACTCGGTGCTGGACGTCGTGCGCAAGGAGGCGGAGGGCTGCGACTGCATGCAGGGCTTTCAGCTGACGCACTCGCTCGGCGGCGGCACCGGCTCCGGGCTCGGCACGCTGCTCATCTCGAAGATACGCGAGGAGTACCCCGACCGCATCATGAACACCTTCTCGGTGGTGCCGTCGCCGAAGGTGTCCGACACGGTCGTCGAGCCGTACAACGCGACGCTGTCGGTGCACCAGCTGGTGGAGAACACCGACGAGACGTACTGCATCGACAACGAGGCGCTGTACGACATCTGCTTCCGGACGCTGAAGCTGACGACGCCCACGTACGGCGACCTCAACCATCTCGTCTCGGCGACGATGTCGGGCGTGACGACGTGCCTGCGCTTCCCCGGCCAGCTGAATTCGGACCTGCGCAAGCTCGCCGTGAACATGGTGCCCTTCCCGCGGCTGCACTTCTTCATGCCCGGCTTCGCGCCGCTGACGTCGCGCGGCAGCCAGCAGTATCGGGCGCTCACCGTGCCCGAGCTCGTCCTGCAGATGTTCGACGCGAAGAACATGATGGCGGCGTGCGACCCCCGGCACGGGCGCTACCTCACCGTCGCGGCGATCTTTCGCGGCCGCATGTCGATGAAGGAGGTCGACGAGCAGATGCTCAACATTCAGAACAAGAACAGCTCGTACTTCGTCGAGTGGATACCGAACAACGTCAAGACGGCCGTGTGCGACATTCCGCCGCGCGGGCTGAAGATGTCGTCGACGTTCATCGGCAACTCGACGTGCATCCAGGAGCTGTTCAAGCGCATCTCCGAGCAGTTCACCGCCATGTTTCGCCGCAAGGCCTTCCTGCACTGGTACACCGGCGAGGGCATGGACGAGATGGAGTTCACCGAGGCCGAGTCGAACATGAACGACCTCGTCTCCGAGTACCAGCAGTACCAGGACGCCACCGCCGAGGAGGAGGGCGAGTTCGACGAGGAGGAGGAGGGCGACAACGAGGGCGACAACTGAAGAGCGGTCGCCGCGCGTCGGCGGCTTTTTTTTACACGCGCTGCACGATTCTTTCTTTTTTTTTACTAGTACATAATCTACATTAGTTACTGCTAGACTGGAGAGGAGACAAATTGTAACGCGTGTGATTTATTATTTTTTTTTGTACAATCTACAAGCTGACCTAATAGAAACACTTACTTTGGATTTGTCTATTTTGATGTGGTGTGTGCAATCTTCTAGCATAAAACCTTGCTGGCTGCGGCGTAAATATAGAGTGAGACGTATCTCAGTTTCCATGAAACGCCGCTAGGTGATGAGGAAAATCAAAGGTTCTGATTGGCTAGACATTATTGTTGCATCTTTCTCAGTTTCTCACGCAGGCGGCGTCATAATCGAAATCATTGCTACAGAATTATTCACCCTGAAAATTCCACACTTTAAAATTGACCTCTTCAAAATTTTCAATGATGTCCATCTAATCAAACACTAATGTGCATAAATTTGTTGTAGAGCAAAGTAGAAGGAATGATTTCTGTTTCTTGATAGAATAAGTCAACTACAAAATTATTTTAAGCGCAGTTACACTAGAAAAGTCTAAATTTAACACGTCAGTGCCTGTCATTAATTTAACGGGAGCGCATTGTTTGACAACATGATAAAATTGTCAAATTTCAGCAATTTCACGGGGGGTGCATTAAAATTAGATTGAAATTTCGGTGGATGTTTTGGTGACCTCCTTGCCCATTAATGGTTATTATAACTCAAGAATGTCCTCAAAGTTGTAGTGGTAATTATGCAACGCCATGTACGTTAGCACGTAGGTAATTTACGATTCTGTGTGCGAAGATAAACGCATAAGTCGGATTGGAAGGTGTCGATGCCACGTTTCCTTGCTGCGCAACGCGCCGAGAAATGATCACTCGGTCCCAGAGCAAATCGACATCAAGGATTATCCGATACAGTTGTCTCAGATCTTCAAACGCACCGGAAGCTTGTTCAGGTCCTCGCTCCATCGGCTCAGAGATTTGGGAAGGCTGCTGACCAGGTCCGACGACTATTGCCGCCACTGCCGCGAGCAGAAGGCGCATTGGGATCTGGAGCACTGCGCGAGTTCCAAGCGGTTCAGACAGAGCTTCGTCGAGAAGGTGCAGGGTCAGCGGCAGTCCGAAGCGGAACGGGACGGCGCAGCAAAGTGTCAAATGCCACAGATTTTGAAAGCGGTCACCCCGTCGATGGAATACTGCTACGACTATGAGGAACCGGCTGCGTTCATGCGCGCTCGGCCGTGCCGCATGCCGCCGATGCGCTACTTCGCCGCGCCGAAGAAGAAGAGAAACAAGTGTTGCGCGTGCTGCGCCAAGAAGCACAAAGACTGGTAAAGTAAGCCGGGTTGCTCATCGTCGGCGATCAGATGTGCACAACGCTCGATTTGTTGTAGGTACCATTGTCATTGCTGCCATCAGAAAGTGAAACTCTGTCCGCCCCCGCGCATGGCGTACCCGGGCTTTGCCTGCACGTGTCCGTGCAGCGAGAATCTGTCGATGCTGCAGAAGTTCAAGCAGTACGTCAACAACAAGACGAGCAAATACAATCCCGACGACGTTGACGTGTACAACGCGTACGTGGACAACTTCGACGTGCAGATGCACCGGCCGCCGTGTCGCTGGTGCGCGCCGAACTACCGCCAACCACGCCCCAGACCAGAACCACCACCCTGTCAGGACCTCAGTCCGAGGAGGCCTCACTCGTTCACGTGTTTCTGCCGACGCAGGGAGAGGGAAAAGCCGGCGTTTCAGAGGAGCCACAGCAATCACTCCGACTACTCCGAGGAGGACTATTGCGACGAGCTGGGGAGCGACTCGGACGACTGTTGCTGCTGTTGTCCTTGTAGGAAGAACTACCACACGACGAACGTGCAAACCGAGGAGAATGCGACCAAGCCGAAGCACATGGACACCCAGACCGAGAGGGGTTGCAGGCGAAAGAGGCGGTGTTGTCGCTGCTGCCGGAATGGATGCGCGGCGTGTGACAACAAGTGTGACAACACACCGCACGCGACCACCGCCTCGAGGAAGGCGCCACGCAGTCCCAAGTGCTGCAATCGGCGAGACAGAGCGAAGAGCAAGCCCAAGACGATCATCTGCAAGGCGGCCGGCGTGCAACACGCGCCGTCGACGTCGTCCGAACTGGCGTGGCCGTCGCCGGACACGTCCGGCTGCACGAACCTCAGTTGTCCCAGCAAAAAGATGCAGAACGTCATGTTCAACGCCATGCAGCCGACGTCCCTGTTCCTGGACAAGATGTTCACGCCCGCGCACCCGTTCGCCAACGTCAGGCCGTACTACAACTTGACGTCGAAGCCGGCCAACGTCAGTTTCGAAAGCGCCCCCTTCCTGGGAGCCTACACCCACGACGAGGCAACCGACCCGCTGACGCTGAACCCCGGCCTGAGCGCCAAGACCAAGCAGCGCTTCATGAACGCCGTGTGCGACTCGATCCTGCACAACCTCAGCACGAAGCGGCGGAACTCCTTCAGCAACCTCTGCAAGTCGCCCGACAGCGGCTACACGGAGCCCAGGCCCAAGCGGTCGTTCTTCTCCTTGAAGCGGAAGAGCAGCTCGCAGAAGAATCTGAAAATCAAGCGCCCTCTGGATTACATGATCGACACGCTGCAGGACGACAAGAACGAGGCGAAGAACTGCGAGAAACGCGAGAAGAACGTCATGGGCGAGGCGTCCAAGGTGGTGCGGAACATCCTCGAGGAGATATCGGCGAAGAAGGCCCGCGACGAGAAGCAGTGCAAGGTGGGCACGTCCGAGTCGTTCGGCGACATTCTGCTCAAGCTGGCGGCGAGCAACACGACGAACGACCATCACCTGAAGCAGACGCGGAGCGATTGCGTGCTGCTGGATTTCGACTCGTTGTCGGGCACGTCGGCGGGCGGCGCTGGCGGGCCGGAAGCGTCGACGATCCTCTCCGACGGCGATCAGAGCTACTTGAAACTGATGAAGGCGCTGGACACGGTGAAGAACAAGCATAGGAAACTGTCGAAATCGTAGGGCTGTTCTCTCGGCACGGCTTCCGAGTAAAAATTCCGTCGTAATCAAGCGTTACGGTTTTCATTTTATCCAAACAAAACAACAATGTAGATACTGTTAGATTAGCGTCACGGCTGTCTAGTCTAGTGTTGCGCCCTTCCGGCGGGTTGGACCTCTCTACGCCGGCAACAGCGTGCCGATTATCTGCATGACGTTGTCCCTGCTCACCGGACACTTGGCGTACAGCGCGGCGCACTTCTCGAGGTCGTTCTGCTTGCCCATGTCGATGGCCTGCTTTATCGTGGAGCCGTCCAGGAGGTAGGAGAACAACGAGTTGCTGTTGGCAAGAGCCCCGAAGCGTCAATTCCGGCGATTGGTTTGCGCGCAACCGGACTTACTTCGACACGGCGTAGACCAGTTGGTCGACGGTGTTGGCCTTCCCGGTTTCGACGCCCTTCTGGGCGTCGTGCACGTAG